>OY986946.1:6045110-6072610 GCA_963920595.1 Eimeria praecox | reverse complement strand
ACGAAGATCTGCATTCTTTCTAGATATGGGGAGTCTTACAGTTAGCACTGGCTTGCTCCTCTTAAACACGGTCGCAGCCACGCATGCAATCACGCATATATGCATGCATGCAACCATGTATAAGGCTCCCATGTGGAACCCTGGAGGCATCTGGAGCGAAGACAGGCGCACGTGACGAGTCCCCTTTGTCCGCTCAAGCACGTGCTCTGCTTATCCACCAATTCATCAACATATATGCTCTCGAGTGAGGGGGAGGCCCCTTCACCCTGTGTAGCTGCAGAACAGGCTGCTGGGAAATGAAAGGCGTGTGGGGTACGCAAGCCCCACTAGCCTTACTCCCCAGCGACCGCTCCTTAAAAAGAAGAGCTCGCACCTTGTCGGAGACCGCTCGCGAGTCTCTGCACACCCCCTTAAACAACACGGTACAGCTCTGCTGACCCCACAGGCCTGGCACTTAACAATCTTTGATGTAAGCCACGAGCTTCGGCGCCTCCGTTCACTGTCTGAGGAAAGCCCTTAGCCTCCGGCTAGTTGCCTTCCGTGCAGTTGACGCCAGCTAGCCAGCTGGCCACGCTCTCAAAGGCTCACGTATCTGTAAAGCAACAGGCACTGCAGGAGAGCCAAAGCGAGTACCAGGCCTCCGCGCACTAAGGGCAACCCCATCGCACCAACAACCACCACCACAAAACTATGACGGCCAAAAGGAAGACAAAGCAAGCCTTGTCACGCCCTTTTCGCCGATCCCCCGAAGACGACTATTTCGCCCTTGAGGTACTCGCCCTCTCATATCCTCCTCCTTCCACCCGCAGCAGCAGCTGCTCCTGCTGCTGCTGCTTCTCACTCCAGCCTCTGGGACTCAAGGGCTCTCTGAAGTTGCTGCAGCTGCTGCTGCGGGATTTGCTGCATCCTCCTTCCCTGTAGGAAGGGCAGCAAATCGTTGCCGGATGGAATCGACGGCGGAACCCCCACAAGTGGCACGGTATCAACGTCAGAGGTTCCCCCAGGCGATCCCTGGGCCCCAGGAGGCCCCGGGGGCCCCGGGGGTCCAGGGGGGCCTCCGCGCACATCTGCGCCTGGAGGAAACTGCTGAAGCTCCGGAAGGTGCGACCCCACTTGAGCATAGAACCCACAGGCTGGCCCGCTGCTTCTCTCTTCGACCTCAGCCGAGGAAACGGACCGCTTGCGAGGGGCCGATCGGCCGTGGCAGTTGTCAGGCACAGCTGCAGTTGCTGGAGCAGCAGCAACCGGTTCCGCCCAGCTACCGTCAGGTACTTCCACTACGCCCCTGCCCAGGGGACCTACACCTGCTCCCACTTGAGCTCGAGGAATCATAGAGGCTGTTCCTCCCCTTGCTGCCAATATGCGAGCCAGTGCATCGGGGTTGCGACTCCCTGATGCGCTCATGGGGAAGCTAGGGTTGTTGCTGTCGCTGTACCTGAACTGTTGGTGCTGCTGCTGGGGAGGAGGAGGAGCCATTCGCTGGGTTTGATTCAGGGCGTTTGGCATAAGGGACAACAAAAGCTTCATCGCGCCTTCAGGGTCATCCGTGCCCCCACGACCAACAGTGTGCGTAGGCACTAGCTGCTGTAGCAGAGCCAGCTGCCGCTCCTGTTCCTGCTGCTGCAGCACCAACTGCGATTGCTGATGGAGCTGCTGCTCCGTTGGAGCCGCTGCCGTGCGCACTCTGGCCTGCGCCTGGTGTAGAAGCCCCTGCTGCTGCTGACGAAGAAGCTGCTGCAGATGCTCCTGTTGCAACAAGTGCTGCTGCTGTTGTCGCTGCTGCTCGTGTCCAATAAAGGTGTCGCGGGCGTTCCACCCGCCTCCCCTACGGGCACTCTGGGGATCGAGACGATTCAAGGCAACTGTAGCAGCAGCAACGCCGGCACCGCTACCGAGGTCCGCTTTCTGTTGCATCATCGGTGGAGAGAGCTGGAGATTTCGCCACCAGTCTGCGGGGTGGCGCTGCTGCTGCGGTTGCTGCTGCGGCTGCTGCTGCTGCTGAATAGTAGGCAGCGATGCTAACCCTACACCAGGCCCAAAAACAAAATCTTTGTGCTGCTGCTGCTGCTGCTGCTGCTGCTGCGTCCAGCTCCCGTCAAGCGGTAGAGGTACTTGCTCCCGCCCAGTACCTGTGTTCAGCAGAGACGGCCGTTCTGTGTTTGGGAGCAGAACTCCCTGCTGCTGCTGCCGCTGCCGGTGAAGATGATCTGCTGGCGTTTGGCCTTCTGCTGCAGCCGCAGCGGCAGCGGCTGCAGCGGTGCTGGGAGTCGCGAGCCACTGCACACAATCCTCAACTCCTGGAATGTCAAACACCGCCTCATCGTCGTCATCCCCTCTAGCAGCAAAGGCAAAGCAAGAACTGTTGTTGTTGTTGCTGCTGCTGCTGGTGCTAGATGCAGCGAGTGGTACCCCAGAAAAAGGCACACCCGCTGCGCCAACGGCAGCCCCCAGCTGCTCGAGGAGACTCCCTGAGGCATCAAATGCGCCGCTATTCAAGTTATATCTGCTGCTGCTGCTGCTCCCACCATATCTTTTGGGTCCCCCCATTGCCTCGAGGCCTGGAGGTGGGCCAAACCGGCCGCCTCCGGGCCCTACACTGTCAACTGCGGGAGCCATGCAAGCCGGACCATAGAGACGCATCAGTAGCTGCTGCTGCTGCTGTTGCTGCTGTTGCTGCTGTTGTTGCAGTTGCTGCTGCATGAGCTGTTCTGCTGAGAAGGAAGAAGACTCCACCCCAAGCAACTGTGCTGTGCTGTTGTCAAGCTGCACGCCGCCAAGCCGTCGCTGTTGCTGCTCCATTTGCTGCACCAGGCGTTGCTGTACCTGCGGTGGAATCAACGTCTGCAGCTGCTGCGGGCATTCGTTGACACCCGCAGCAGCAGCAGCAGGCGGAATCCAAGAGGCCCCAGGAGGATCAAGGGCGGCCCGCTGATGCCCTGCAGCCATGGCCTGCAAATCTGCATGCAGTGGTGGCCAGCCTGTGGGTTGCTGAGTCATGTCTGTTCGTTCTAGTTGTTTATGCTGTTGTTGGTGTTGTTGGTGTTGTTGTTGTTGTTGCTGGTGTTGTTGCTGCAGTTGTTGCTGCTGTTGTTGCTGTTGTTGCTGCTGTTGTTGTTGCTGGTGTTGTTGTTGCTGTTGTTGCTGTTGTTGCTGCTGTTGTTGTTGTTGCTGTTGTTGCTGTTGTTGTTGTTGCTGTTGTTGCTGCTGTCGTTGCTGTTGTTGTTGCTGTTGTTGTTGCTGCTGGCCCGAGTTGTTGTTATCATCCGTGGGGCTTGGGGAGGCCCCTGGCTGTTGGGTTTCCTCCAATGACTTTGCGCTAGCTGCTTCAGAGACAGCAGACTTCCTGGCAACAGATGTTGCGGCTTCTGTGGGGGCTGCATCTGCCCCTGCGCTTCCTACCGTGCAGCAGTCCGGGCCAGATGTAGCATCCCCTGCATTCCTCTCCTCGCTTTGAGAGGAGCACTCGCTTGACAGCCCTCTTCTGTCCTTTTCTTTGTCGCTTATTTCATCTTCAGATTCCCGTTCCTCCTCTTCCTGCTGATACTCCTGCTCCTGTTGCTGCTTTGGCTGCTGCTTTGGCTGCTGCTGTGGCTGCTGCTGTGGCTGTTGCTGTGGATGCGGCGGCGCACTCACATCACGGGAAGAAGCCGAATACTGCTGCTGCTGCTGCTTGCGCTGCTGTTGTTGATCCTGTTGCTGGTGCTGCTGCTGTTGCTGTTGCTGTTGCTGTTGCTGCTGCTGCTGTTGTTGCTGCTGTTGCTGTTGCTGCTGTTGCTGTTGCTGCTGTTGCTGTTGCTGTTGCTGTTGTTGGTGTTGCTGTTGTTGGTGTTGCTGTTGCTGCTGTTGCTGCTGCTGTTGCTGCTGCCGTTGGCTTCCGCTTGCGGCACTGCCACAGGGACTTGCCTCACGGCCAGATGCTGCACCCGTTGCATTTGTTGCTGCAGAAGCAGCGCTGGGCTTTGCGCTTCCTGCTGCAACTGAGGCCCACGTGCTAGAGCAAGATGACTGGGGCTTTGTTCTTGACTTCGCTCCTGCGGCGGTGTGCGCCTCCTCGCTATCTGCTGCAACAGCTGCCTGTCCTGCTGCGGCCGGCGCAGCAGCAGCAGCAGCAGTAGTAGTAGCCGGTGTTGCTGCTGCAGCGGTGGCGCCGCCTCTGGATGCGGTTCCCGATGGAGGGGTTGCCGCAGAGCATTCCTCTGAGTCTTCACTCTCACTGCCTCCGCCTTTAATTGCTCCGTTCCTGCAGCAGCAGCGGAAATCACACAGAGCCCTGCGCGTCGTTGTCTGGGCGCTGTGGTGGGGTGGCTAGCGGCAGTGGCTATACACCGTATACAGTTTGTCACCGAAAACAACACAAATAACACCAAGCACTCTCCCCTAGAACATGAACATATCATGAAAATTGCATGCAAAGAGAGGGGCTGCGTCGTCTGGCCACAACCCCGACACAGCCGCAGTAAATAAGGAAGAAAGCTATGAGCTTCAAAGACGTACGCCGCCAATTCTCCCTGACCCTAAGGACATAGCAACACACACACACACACACACACATATAGCACACAGCAGCTCCCTGGTCTCAGTGCGTCCTAACCCCCAAGCCCAGCTCAAACAATAAAAAACAAACTCCGCGCAAAACATGTTTGTCATATCTCGGTTCAACTCTGACAAATGCTTTGAAATTTGAAAGAACATCCGAGCACTTATGACTGCATGCACACAAGAGCCTCCCGCACCTCCTTGTCCTCCTTCTGTCCACTACCGCCGCCGCTGCTGCTGCTGCTGCTGCTGCCTGCGCGGGCTCCTCCGTCCTGAACCTTTCCGAAGAGACTCCCCGTGGGCTTTCGTTCGGAGTTGCTGGGAATCGTCAGATCTAGGAATTGGTGCTTGGCGCTGATCATCGCTTCCTTTGTGAAGCTGCAGCAAATACAACAAGGCCGCAGCAGTTGCCACGCAGCGACAAAAGACTTAGACCCGCTCACGCCCCCTCCCCCCCTCCCCCCCCCCGCCGGGCTTATTTCTTCCATCCCACGAGCACGCAAGCATCCCCCATGCTGGCTTCTCCTCTGATTCCCACACCCACAGATTACTGCTGCAACTGGCAGGCCGCTGCCGCCGCAGCGCGCAGCGGCCTGCCAGTTGCTGAAGAACGGCAGATTCTCACAGACACAAGACAACAGAAGCAGCACTTCGGGTAGGGGCATAAACATACCTGTCCTTTCCAGAGCCCAACTGGTGCAGATACGAACAATCTGGATTTTGACACTTTATGCCTTTCAGGAAGTGCGAGCAGTACCTGCACTCCCGCGCACGCAGCACCCCAGCCCTATATATATATATATATATATATATATATATATATATATATATATATATATATATATATATATATATATATATATATATACACGCGGCCATTTGCTTGAAACAGAACCTAAAGACGAGGTCACGAAACAGCGGAAACAACCCCAGCCAAAGCGCAGACCACTACCGCATTCCTTTCCAGCGGCACAAGGGGCGAATTAGGCAAGGAACGCTGCTCCTCTGAATCGCTTCGCCTGTACAGCTGCAGCTCCCCTGCCCTTGGCATCAAGGCTGCAGCTTTGAAGGCAACTGAGGCTGTAGACTGAGGCTGTAGATGCGTACTTTGTTGTGCCAAATGAAGCCTTCAGAGTCCGCCCCTCGTACACCGCGCCATCCACCCCTTGGATCGCCGCTATTGCTTCTTTACTAGAAGAATATGTGACATATACTGCATATGAAGGGCCCCCCCAGTGTCTGCAACGTACGTACACCCCGAACGCACGTGTCCCTTGAAGCCCCACCAACAAGCCAACAAAAAGAAACAAACCACCAGCAAAACACACGAAGCCTAATCCATCAGGCCAATACAGACACGGAGGGTGGAAATACGCAGCATCTGTCAGCAGCAACAGCAGCAGCAACAGCAGCAGCAACAGCAGCAGCAATAGCAGCAGCAACAGCAACAGAACGCACCCTTGATTCTTATTCACGACAATTTGCAGAACTTTGCCGTACTGCCCAAAAAATTCATGACGGCGTAAAATCTGCGGACAGATCTCAGCATACACCTGAAAAAACCCTTAATCTAAAACGTGTACTAACACCGCATGCATCAATTGACAGGCAGCTCGCTGAGAGCCAGCAAACTGTCTCCCAAACGAGACACTCCCCAAGGTATAAATAAGTACAACAGACAAACCCCGCCAATTGTTGTATGGAGGCTTCCTGCATCAAGCTGAAGAGCACTTCAAGGCGATCTACCCTCAGCCCCTGCTTCTGGAGTGTATTCCCTAACAACCCTATCCCTTAAATATTAAACCCTGAACAGTAGCAACGAACCTCCTTCTTTGCAATTGAGGGGGGAATGCCGATAACGTAGACCAGACAGCGTTGAATAACACGAACGTCCTTCAGAGCCGCCGCTTGTGCGGGTGCTGGAGCTGGAGCTTCTCGAGAACCGCGACGGTTAGCCCCTGGTGCTTGCTGCTGCTGCGCTGCAGCGTTTCTGCTATTGCTGCTATAGGCAGATGTAGAGCTGCTGCTGGAGGTGCCTCCCCGTGCTGTCCCAGAGGCACCGGCGGTGCGATTGCTGCTGCTGCTGCTGCTGCTGCCGCCGCCACCGCCGCTGCTTCCGCTCCTCGTTGGGTCCGAAGCCCCACACACCTTGTCTCTAGACTTGCGCCCTATTTGTTTTGTGAGCCTAAGCAGAAGCACATCCCACACCCATCCACCTGTTACCTTCTAATGCTTTCTCTGCTGTCTCACAGCTGACAACGGCAAGCTAGAGACAGACGCCATAACCACCAGCACAACTTCGTTATCTGCATGCATCGACATGCCCCAGATCTGTTAACTGTTGAATGTCTAGTCAACCTGGTTCTCGTCTCCATCACCGAACGTATATCTACGCGGGGCTCCTATCCGTCTGTCTGCAGCAGCCCCCTTTCTGCCGCTACAGCATGCAGGCTGCAGCAGCAGCAGCTTGCCACTGCAGCAGCAGCAGGCTATTCCGGCAGCAGCAAGCAAATGCAGCAGCAGCAAACTGCTGCCAAGGAAACTCACTCTAACACCTTCGATTGGTCGTATTTGAATTTCTTCTCGTCATAGTCGCGGCGACAAGCCGGGCACTTGTTCGCCAGGTGGTCTCGTATGTGATGCAAACACCAAAGACATACCTGCGAGACCGCAGCAGCAGCAGCAGCAGCAGCAACAACAACAGCAACATACATCTCTCGCCAACAAGCGTAGCCCCACAGGCGCTCCCCTTAATTCCTCTCCCGCAGCACCCTTCGGGGTAGCCTCGGCTTTAGAAAGAAGTAGAGATCTGTTGCAACTGCACCATGTGGCTGCTGCTGCCACAATCTCAAGCCCCAATGCTATCAACACTAAAGCTACAAACCCTACGACACCCCAGCCCACTTGGTAGCCGCATTCGCAGGGGAAGAGACCCCTGTCTGTCTCGTCCAGCGTCTCCAGACAGAGGGGGCACGTTGCCTCCTCCTCCTCAGCATCCTCCGAACAATTCGATGCCTGGCTCACGTTGCTGCTGCGTCGCTGGCCCACAGACCCGCCTGAGTGCTGCTGCCTAGCGCTGCTGCTGCTGCTGCTGTGGGGCCCCACCCCAGCACTACGCTTGTGCGGCTCGCCGGAGTAGTTCGCCGTCCCACTGCTGCTGCTGCTGCTTCCGTCGGCTGCAGGGGGAGCAGCTGTACCTCCATGGCGGGTCCTCCTGCTTTCGCGTCTGTTGGTACTGCCAGCTGCACCTGCACTTGCTGCTGACGCTGCTGCAGCAGACCCCGTCGCAGCAGCTCGCTTGCTGCGGCCTCCTGTCTCAGCGGTGTCCCAGGGTTCTATGCTGTGGCTGCGGGCCACGCTACCCCTGAAGGCAGTCGAGTCCTGAGATGGTATAGACCCAGAAGCAGCAGCAGCAGCAGAAGTGTCGCGTCGCTGCGCATTGGCTGCGCGAGATCTGGTTTCTCTCTGATGTGAGGGCATGGCCGCCTCCCCCTTAGCACTTGCATGCACGCCGTCCGTCTGTACACTCTAGATGCAAGCAACTGACGGTTGCAGAAACAGCAACCCTTCAGTTCCCGCACCACTTGACGCCAACCGATCGCATGCTGCTGCAGATGAATGGCAAACACCTGAAACAGCAACCCCCGCCCGCCGTCTCTGCATCCACGGAAGGATCCGTAAGTCTCCCTGCCGCAGATTTGTTACAAGGCGGGCACTGGACTGCCTCAAAGGCGTGCGAAGGAACAGCTAGAGCCGAGAGGCAGCCGAGCCCCAGCAGAAGCCGATGCAACGGGATCTGCTTCAGGCTGCAGCAGTGCAACGGACTGAGCCGCAAGCACCCGTTTCTGTGCGTCAAGTCGACAGTCTTCCTGTATAATCGTGGCTGCTTGCTGGGCTGTTGTGCTTGGGCTAGGCGATGAGACACCTGTCCCAGTTGCTACGAAAGGGCTGAGAGAAGCAGTAAAATTAGGCAGCAAAGGCCTCCCCACGGTTCGGAGCTTGCCAATGGAGATGCCAAAGTGTATTCCAAAAGGATATTCAACAAATATGGTTGTTTTATCCCGAAGAGAACGCGCATGCGGCATCGCGCGGCAGCCGCACATTCAGTCCTCGGCCGACGGCGGAATGAAGCTACGATCGGCAACCCGAAAGCGTCACAAATTTTATCTGAAAATAATTTATGAAAATGTACTTCCTGGTTCCAAATATGATAATCACAAGGAAAAAATGCAGTCAATTTTGTCTGCTTATTCATGTACCGTGTCGACATGAACCCCAGGAGTGGGGGGCGCACGGAGCAGGGATGCGTTTCTTTCCATTTAACTACCCAACAAGCATTTTAAAAAACATTGGCTGCTGTTAAGTGGTATTGTGATGGCGCTTGATGCATGCAGCAGCCGCTACTACCCGCTTACTGTGCAGCCATACTTGGGAAGTGGAGGAGAGCTCAAGGCCACACCCTCCCTTCAGGACATAAGTATGCAGGCCAGGGTTGTCGCTGTTATCATAGACCCAAGCATGTGAATCCACCTTTCAGTGGACTGCCTACAGCTTCCAGTCTCACGGCAATTGATGGCTGCCTTCCCGCATCTAACCTTGAGCATTTGTTTACGGCAAGGTGTTTTTGGATGCTCCTGTGGAAGGGGGATGCTGAAGCATTCGCTTGATACAGGGAATAGCTTTCAGTATGCCCATTAAGCAAGCAGCATAGCCCTAAGCTTGTACAGCAGGCTAAGCTCAATACCCCTTACACCCAACCCTATGCTCTGGTTACCAATATGCACAGTCGCTGGCTGTGGCCTCAGGAGAGGAACTTACTGAGAGTACTTATCGTGAGGCCATAGTCAACAGCTGTTCGCAGTGAGTATTGGCTTGCAACTGCCCTTCATGCTGTGTACTGACGGGACATCTAGTGTTTACCGGTTGCACAGGGGGACAGTGCATGCAATAGGAGAGGCAGCGGTATGCTCGCATGTGGGAACACCCTGCAGTTGGAACTATGCACGCCGGAACTCGTGCCAGGCTGATTCCTTTCCTCATCAGTGCCACGCAGTTGATCAGAGATACCCAGGACTCCTGGAGTGTGGGGAAGGTTCCACTTGCTTCTGGGAGAGCGGTATCTCAACTATTTTGATCCTAGCAGCTCAGTAAGTTCAGCTACCAGCGAAGAAGCTTCTTAGCCTCAGTAAACACTGCGTGGTTAGGAGGGAAAGGCGCGAGATAAGAACCTGACCGCCGCAGATGAACCTTCTGGCTTGCAGAGCTGATAAGTAGGGATGGCTTCTCGCTGGCAAAAGGAACAGAAAGAGCTTCCGATTCTTCCCCTAAAACCGTAGTCATAGATTCAGCCCCTTCCCCAATGACCAATAGCCCCCCTTCCAGAGGGGGGAGACTAAAGGCTGGGCGCCTCACCGGTTTGGAACCAAGGCAGTATCTTCAGCCAAACCGGTCGGAAACGCATTAGCCGAGGACGCAATTTAGAAAGAATGCCCCCGCATATCCCATTCGCATCACGGCGATTTATCGCTGTCCTCACTGGAAGGGGAGGCACTGCATTGGCTGCTCTATTTCCGCAGTTGTACCATATTTCCTGACCCGCATCGGGGCCATACAATCTTTCTGGCAGCTGCTGCAGCATGTAGTGTTCCTTGCTCTGCAAGGGAGCAGTGCAGCATGGTCTACTTGATGATGGCACTCCTGTCTCGACTTGCTCGCAAGATGACTATGGAAGGTCAAGTAAGGGCTTAAAGCCTGTAGGCAGGACAAGCTACCATGTTAGAAGGGATTCGTTGTGCCTGCAGGTGCAGTTGCCATACATCAATTGCAGCAGGAAGGTCAGCTGCAGCTCATGGCAGGCCAGCTCGTAAATCTACAAGCTCCATGCACTTAGGCCGCTATGCTCAGGGCACCTGGAGACTGGGAAGAAGGCCAGCTGCTTTTGAGGAGCTTTGTTCTCAAGCCCCTGACTATGATGCAGCTCGCTAAGTTCTTCAATTAAGATGGAGGACCCTTGCAGCAAGCAGGGTATGGCAGAATTAGGAACATATAAGCAATGGAAGCTGTCTATAGAGCTGGCCTGCTCTAAACAGACGCCCCATGGTGGATACAGAGCTTTTACATCGCTGCTTTTTAGGACGACAAAACCAGCGATATAAAAGCCCTGTAACCGGTGTATAGAACTAATCAGCAACTGTCTGGGCTGCGATGAGGGATATAAAGAACGACAGGGCGGGGCTCTAAGAGATGATTGAATGCTTAGGAAAAAGAAATTAATTATCATAGTTATCGCCGAAGAAGACTTTGGCACTGGCCAGCAGAAGCTGGCACAGTTGAAGGCCGAGCGCTCAGAGGTAACTAAAATATGGGAATTCCGAGCTGCCGCGCTACCTGTTGGACGCGCAGTGTGTCTCACCGAACTCACATCAAATGGTGGCGCAATGTCTGCTCCGAGGTGAAGGGATCTCTAAGGAGAGCACGAGAGGCAAGCGGACGACCTACTTGGAAGAGGCAAAGCTCATAGGACACCAACTGGAGTGCTTTGAGGCAATCGGGTGCCAGTGAAGCAAATGAAGGGGGGGCATAGCATGCGAGCAGGCTTCAAGCCCTCCAATCAAATAAAGGTGTAGCAGAGGTGTCTGAGGCCCTAGACAGGCATCAAGCTTCACTCTGTTGCACCTCACATTGGTCCGGCGCTAATGCTATTACAACATACAAGCAGGGTGCGGCACGGCGTCCCCCCGATGTTGGACCCTGTTCATCTGAACGCCTGCAGGCTGCTTATTCAGGGCTACGTGATCGTTTAAAGGTTACCTACAGCACTAGGGTATGCGCCAAAAGCGAGTGGGCTTGGGTACCGCTTTATGGGGAATGTCTTGTATCATGGGCTGCACCCAGAAGTGCTGGAGCTCTCGGCAGGCCGCTTGTAGGGAGAGTCATCGGTCTTATCCGAGGACCGTCACGAGCTGCAAAAAAGTCAAATACTTGAAGAAGAAGTTCGCAAAAGGCAGCTCCTGTCTCCTTCAGCCTCCATGCCTTCTGGGCACAGCTGCTCTAGGGTCTGGGCCGTTGAGGACACGGACAGGCTTGTCATGCGATGCAGTACAGATTGCTGCAGTAAGTACCTTAAGGCAACCCCATAGTCAGGCAGAAACAATCACTTGCCGCATGAATCCGCGTTTTAGGCTGCAGTGCAGACACTAGTTAAACAGTTGCTTGACCCTCCAAAGTCAGCCTGCGACAAAGGAGAGATACGAGTGCCAACATCACACTACCACTCGGCATCTGCCATCCCTCCCGCTTAACTGCCATATGCCCTCATGCGTCTGACCGCGCACAACAAGAAGCGTAAACCGAGCGGGGGCCCCTGCCGCACTTGTCGGTGCTGTAGCGGGTAGTGTTGGTAGGAATACATTGACCCCTCCTGCTACATCTGCCGAATATCTAGCTGTTGCGTTTGTCTGCGTCACTCGCTGCTTCATATCCTGCCGATGACCTGCGTCTCCTGCTGCTGCAGTCATGAGCTTCTGCCTTCCTTTTCCTTCGCCAATGCCAGATTGTGCCCAGCGGTGCTGGCTGAAGGCTGAACCTTGCCTTTTTGTAACAATGCTTCTGCTTGACCTTCAGTTCCCTCTTGGAGATGTCTGGGTTGGCTGTACCTTAAAACAAAACTTGGGACTGTTTCAAGAGTAAGCTAGGCCCAGTAGGCTGTGCGTACAGAGGGTGGCTTACCGGCTGCGAGTTCCCTCTTACTGAATAGATCTGAGAACTATTAGTAGGATTTTGCCAGGTTCTGTTGCTCTTCAAACGTTAACTGGAAGAAATCCACCAAACAGCGGTCTCGGAAGAACTTCAAAACGAAATGCATGCATTTCTCAGTCGTCCCTAGCAATGCCTGTGCCCTGCGTAAGACCCTCCTTGCTCCTTTCCCCTTGTGACAGTGATTCCACATGTCTTACCGCAGAGGAGGCAAATGATATGTGCACATCCTCACCGCTCTCCGAATAATCTAATGTGGAGATCGCATCTGCGCCCTTGAGTGAGTCGCACTAGGCATGACTAAGATTATACCGTGGTGAGCTGGGTCAACATAGAAGTCCCGCGGCATTGTAGCATGACGCATTCATGAATAGATCTAGCAATTTACGCCAGTAGTTTTACCGGTTCTTGTGTTCTGTCTGCCAGCAGTAAAGCTTAGCCGCAGAGACTGCAGCCACGAATGGACTGGTAGGTTGCACCTCCTCACAGTGGCTTTAGTTATCATATCCACATTGCACCCTGCGTGAATTAGTACGCCTCACCATTAATACGAATTTCAATAAACAATGAGGCAACTGGAGGTAGATATGCCTGTGCGACTGTCAGCCATTCGGGCCCGATGTTTCTCCATAGTCTATACTCTATTGCAGACCTGAGAAGAAGCCTGCATGGCCAAGCATATCGATAGGCTTTCACGACAGCCAGTAAAAGTAGGAAGTATTAATGTGTGTTTGGAGTTTAATAGAATATATATTATATTTTGTGTACGCG
This sequence comes from Eimeria praecox, assembly GCA_963920595.1. NCBI lineage: Eukaryota > Apicomplexa > Conoidasida > Eucoccidiorida > Eimeriidae > Eimeria > Eimeria praecox. Next base: position 6,059,548 of record OY986946.1, on the reverse strand, counting down.
GCATAGGAATAGACCATCTGGAGGGGAGTCTACCGCCGGCCTCATGGTGCATACGCCTCCACAGGATTTGATGGGAGGATAGAATTCAACATAATAAACAATTTTCAAGTAATCTTCATCGAAACTAAATAAAACACTCGAGCCATAGTTAGAGGTACTTAAAATATATACGCGATTAGGCCGGTGACAGAGGTCTTTCCAGCATTTCTATTGCTATTCCACTTATTTAATATAATATACTTAGTAATAAAAACAAATATATCTTAATATCTCTCATTCTTCTTAAGCGCGTGTAGTTCTGTCTGTTGGGGCCCCTAACCCTAATCGAAGGTGAACGAGGGGGGCCCCACGTTGGCCTTCTACAAATGGCCGCATGCAGGTCTCCGCCCTAAACACTAAGGAAGAAATTGTTTATTAAGTATATTTAAATATATAATTATAATTATATTGATGTATTAATACACTACTTCTTATCTCTACCTTGCCTGCCTCCTTTGCTGCGCGGGGTCTGTAGCCCATAGAAGAGCGTTAGATCTACTGGCTTCCCCCTGCCTTTCTTATCTCGTCATAGTGTTGTCTTTCTAATGCAATGCCTTCATCTCTAGACCCTTCTCAGGGCCCCTCCTCCCCCACATGGGAGCAGGTCTTCCCCACAGCCTGTGCCGCTGTAGCGGTGTTGATAGCAGGAACAGCAGCAACGCTGCAGCTCACAGGGAGAGGGCGAGGGGGCCCCGCCCTTGTTGCTGTGGAGGTGGGGACAGCTTTCAGTTGCGCAGGTTATCTCGCCTGGCGTTTCTTCCGTGCAAAATCTGCTGCTGCTGCTGCTGCTGCAGCAGCAGCAGCAGCAGCAACAGATTTTGCTGCTGCTACTGCAGCCCCGCCTGCAGCATCAACCCCAGGTATAGCCGCAGACACCTCAGACAACTGCTGTGGTGGCAGCTGTGGTTGTGCTTGTTCTTCTGAGACGGCGGGAGAAGCAGAAGCAGAAGAAGAAGAAGAAGAAGAAGAGGAGGAGGCAGACCTTGAAGATTTACAAGACAGCGATGATGAGATTAAGAAAGCAGCACGTGCAGCCAAACACACCACCTACCTGCAACCAAAGGCAGCGAGACGGCGTGTTAATTCGCATCTAACAAAAGCAAACAATGAAAGAGAGGAAGGAGAAGAACTCCCGACAGCTGCTGCTGCAGCAACAGCACCAACAGACACTGCAGCAGCAGCAGCAGCAGCAGCAGCAGCAGCAGCAGCAGCAGCAGCCCCTGAAGAAGCCAGGCCCAGTGATGAGGGTACCTTCCTTCCTGGGCGCTCTAAAGTTTACTTCAAGACATTCGGATGTTCTCACAATATCTCCGACTCAGAATATATGCGTACGTATACTTTAGGGTTTAGGGTTTAGGGTTTAGGGTTTAGGGTTTAGGGTTTAGGGGTTAGAGCAGGCAGTTATAACGGGTGGGGGTGAAGATATATCTTTCTTCCTGTTATCTTGTTTTTCTTCTATTAATTCTGCGGGCGCCGTTAACATTCTTTGCATGCGATTTGCTGTCGCTGTATGCTGCTGCTGCAGCAGCAGCAGCAGCAGCAGCAGCAGCAGCAAATACTTTACTGCAGCAGGTGTTGTTTGTGGATGGTGTTGCTGCTGCTGCAGAAGGTCTGTTGCATGCATCGGGCTATCGTTTTGTAGAGAAGATGGAGGAGGCAGATATCTGTGTAGTTAACTCATGTACAGTGAAGAGCCCCTCTGAGTTCGCTCTCTACTCTATTATTCGAACTGCTTTAGGACTACCTTCTGCATGCAGCAGCAGCACCTCTACAGCAGCAGCAGCAACAGCAGCAGCAGGAGCAGAAGGAGAAGGAAGACCGAAGGAATACCTTGAAAACGGTATAGCAGCAGAGCAGCAGCAACAGCAGCAACAACAGCAACAACAGCAACAACAACAACAACAGCAACAACAACATCAGCAGCAGCAGCAGCAGAAACGAAGGAAGATCCCGTGCGTAGTGGCAGGATGTGTCCCTGGGGCTGCTCGAGGAGACAGAAGAGGCAAGGGGCCTGCGGGGACAGCGGCTCCATGGCAGGAGAGCCTCCTCGATCAATGCTCGATTGTGGGGGTATCAGCATTTAGCCGTATCGTTGAAGTTGTGGAGGAGGCCTTACAGGGGCGTATCGTTCGCCTGACAGGCGGAAAGGGGTGAGCTGTCTGTACACCCCACACCACCACCAGCCCATACACAGGCGGCAAGGGATGAGCTGTCTGTACACCCCACACCACCACCAGCTCATAGACAGGCGGCAAGGGATGAGCTGTCTGTACACCCTGTAGCACGAGCTCGCAGTCTTCGTCCTGCATATTGATTCAGAGTCGATACAGGCGTAGTCTTATGCCTCTCAAACCCTAAACCCTAAAACCCTAACGTGAAAACCCTAAACCCCCAGCCGAGCAGCTAGCCAGTTAACAGTCTAAGAGGGAGACAAGGGCCACAGACAGTGAAGCAGAGAGGCACCTTGTGTGGTTGTATAGGAGCAGATTTGTGTCTGTGAGTTTATAGGGGCCCCTGCTATGGTGTCTAGAGGCCCTTGGTATTATACGTAGGGGCCCCTGCTCTTGTGTTAAGAGGCCCCTTTCTCTATCTATCTATCTGCCTATCTATCTATCAGTATAGATAAATATATAGGTATAGATAAATAGATAAATAGATATACCTATAGATATAGATATAGATATAGATATAGATATAGATATAGATATAGATATAGATATAGATATAGATATAGATATAGATATAGATATAGATATAGATATAAATATAGATATATAGGTATATAGATATAGATATAGATATGTATAGATATATCTATATATCTATATATCTATATAGATATATAGAGGGCCTCTGTGGCTGTATAGGGGCCCCTGGGGGAAGTGTGGGGCCCCCCTGATATCAGCGAGGGCCCCCAGGTTTTGCGCTGCTGTGCTGCAGACTGCCCCCTTTAGACTTGCCGAAGATCCGGCGCAATCGCCTCATAGAAATTGTGCCTATTAGCACGGGGTGTCTAGGCAACTGTACTTACTGCAAGACAAAACATGCACGGTGGGCCTCTTCTTCTTCTCCTTCTCCTTCTCCTTCTCCTTCTTCTCCTTATTATTATTATTATTTATTATTATTATTACTATTATTTATTGTTATTATCATTATTATTTATTATTGTTATTATTAATTATTATTCTTAAGTGTATCTTCCCCTGACTTTGTCTCTTCTTTCCCCTGTTTGCTTGCTGTCTTGTCCTGTTCTCGGGTTTAGCAACAACCCCTGGGGTGTATGGACAGCTGAACCTGTCCGCAGCAGCAACCACCGTAGCTGCAGCAGCAGCAGCTGCTGCTGCAGGACTGCAAAGAGGGGCTTGCTGCACCTCTGTGTCTGTGTCTGTGTCTGTCTTGCTGCAGCGGAGATCTGGGAAGCTACCCCGAGGAGGCCATCGAAGCTCGAGTGCGAAGCGCCATAGAACAGGGAGCCACGCAGATTTGGCTGACAAGCGAAGACACAGGTGAGGAGACAGTCTGCTGCAGCAGCTGCTGCAGCAGCTGCAGCAGCAGCAGCTGCAGACACAGCAAGAAAGCAGAGACCCTGCTGCAGCAGACACAACTGCAGCAGGACAGCTCTAGACAAGACACCTCTGGGCTGTCTGGACTGTGGGAGGCTGTCATGAGGCCGCTAGCCAAACTTCGTTCTTTCTCTTTGTTAACATTTGTCTCTGAGTCTCTGATTCCTCTGGTTGTTTGCGTTTTCTGCTTGTGCCTCCATCTCATCTGTCTCCTTTCTGTGTATTTGTCTCCTGTGTATGTCTCTTCTTCTTCTCTGTCTCTGCCTATTGTCTTCCTGTGTCTGCCGTATCTTTATCTTTTCTGTGTCTCATGGGTCTTTGTGTTTTGCTCCTGCATGCATGCCCCTTTACGCTGATATCTCTGCCTGGCGTTCTTATCAGGGTCTTTGGGGCTGCATGCATGCATGCATGCATGCATGCATGCATGCATGGCAATATGGAGCAAGGTGTGTGTGTGTGTGTGTGTGTGGGGTTGTGTCTGAGTTGCTGCAGGTGCATATGGTCTGGACATTGGCAGCAGCTTGACGCAGCTGCTGCGGCGTCTGCTGCAGCATCCTCTCCCTGAGGAGGTGATGCTGCGTGTGGGTATGGGTAATCCCCCCTTCTTGTTAGGCCAGTTAAATGCAGCAACAAATATCTTAGGGCATCCTAATGTCTTCGAATTCTTACATCTCCCTGTACAGTCCGGTAGCAACAGGGTCCTGAGTCGGATGGTGCGTAGACACCCCACAGCAAACAAACACAGCAGCAACTTCTCCTGCTGCTGTTGCTGCTGTTGTTGCTGCTGTTGATTTGGGGGGGGGGGGGGGGGGGAGGTGTTAAGCACTGGCAGGGGGAAGGAGATGAATCAGTTGCTGCTGCTGCTCCTCCTCCTTTCTGCTCCTGCTGCGTCTACCTTTGCTGCTTCCGCTGCAGCTTCTGTTGCTGCTGTTGCTGCTGTTGGTGCTGCTGTTGTGTAGCTATATAGTGTATATGTGTGTGTATGTTTGGGGTTGTTGTGTGTACAGAAGAGAGACTACACTGTAGAGCAGTTTCGACAGGTGGTAGATGCATGCTTAGCTGCTCATCCCCGTATGAGTATTATGACTGACATCATATGTGGCTTCCCGGGGGAAAGTGAAGAAGATCATAACCAGACCCTTCAGCTTCTGGCAGACTACCGCTTCCCTGTAGGTCCTGTACTGCATGCACTGGGGCCCTCAGCCGAGGGCTAAGGGAGGAAGAGGGGGGGGGGAGGAGGGGGAGGGGGGCTGCGCCGGCTTAGTGAGCTGGAAGTAGCTAGCTGCTACTGGTAGTAGGAGGTTCTGTGGCTTCAGCTAGCTCCAGATAGCTACAGTTAGCTGAAGAAAGGCTTTGTCCTTCGTCTCTGGGGATGCAGCTGCAGCCCCAGAGGCGGGGGTAAGGCCTTTCTTCAGGTGTCTGTAGTGTGCTGCTGGCTGCATGCGCTGCTGGCTGCATGCGCTGCTGGCTGCATGCGCTGCTGGCTGCATGCGCTGCTGGCTGCATGCGCTGCTGGCTGCATGCGCTGCTGCATGCGCTGTTGCATGCGCTGCTGTATGCGCGGTTGCATGCGCTGCTGCATGCGCTGCTGTATGCGCTGCTGCATGCGCTGCTGCATGCGCTGCTGCAGGCAGTCAATATCAGTCAGTTCTATCCGCGTCCGAATACTCCTGCTGCAGCAATGAAGCAGCTCAATTCACAAGTAGTTAAACGTCGCAGCAGAGAAGCCACACAACTCTTCGAGGCCTACACCTGCTACGATTGGATGGTAGGGACTGTACAAAAGGTGAGACTTCCTCACATATTTGGGGCTGGCATGCATTGCATGCAACAGCATGCATGCAGAAGAATGCATGCAGATGAATGCATGCAGAAGAATGCATGCAGCAACCACTCCAAGAGCACCTGCGGCATACAGGCTGTGGCTGGTTCGGGGGTGTGTATATACACTTAACAAGCTGTTGAGCTGTCCGAAGGCTTCTGCATGCATAATGCATGCAAGAACGTAGACTGCATGCGATGTTGGGGCTTTGTGTTTAGGTTTGGTTTTCTTCACACTCGGACCGTAGCGAGCACACTGTGGGACACACAAAGCAATATATCAAGGTCCTTGTAGACAGGCAAGTATCTCCTCCCTTGCTGTCTACTGCTGCTGCTGCTGCTGCTGCTGCTGCTGTTGCTGCTGCTTCTCTCTTATTCATTTGATGCACCCGACGGCAGCAGTTTTTGGTGTCTCTCGAGCAGCAGCCTGTGGCTGGCTTCCCTTGACCCCATCGGCCTCTATCCTAGCCATACAGATTCTGAATGCATGCAGTGCTTCTTTGCTGTCATGATCTGTTGCTGCTGTTGCTGCTGCTGCTGATGCTGCTGATGCTGCAGGGACGAGGCGTTGCTAGGGAAGGTGGGGTGGGTGCGAATGACTGCGGCCTCCAAGTGGCACTGCTTGGGGGTTCTGTGCGGCCCCACAGCAGCCTAAGGCCTGCAGCAGCAGCTGCAGCAGCTGCTGCAGCAGCCGCTGCAGCAGCCTGCTGCAGCAGCCTGCTGCAGCTGTCGTAGCATTTGCATTTGCTTCTTTTGCTGCTGTTAGATACTGACACGAACGGTGGGACAGCAGAAGCAGCAGAAGCAGCAGCAGCAGCAGCAGCAGCAGTGGCAGCAGCAGCAACGAAGAAACACATGACAGCTGTGTACATATCTCCCCAGCTGTGGGCCTTAGGGGGTGCTAAGCCCCATGGACCACGTGCAGCTGCTGCAGCAGCGACTCCTCCTGCTGCAGCAGCTGCAGCAGCTGCAGCAGCTGCAGCAACGACTGCCCCTGCTGCAGCAGCAGCAGCAGCGACTGCGCATGCTGCACCTGCAGCAGCAGCAGCAGCAGCAATAGCGCTCGGCTTAGCCCCATAGGGGGAGGTATGCGGAACAGCAGCAGCAGCAGCGGCTGTACCATCTTCGCGCTGCAGGCGAGGCAGAGACAACCGCTGCTGCTGCTACTGCTGCTACTGCTGCTACTGCTGCTGCTGCTGCTACTGCTGCTGCTGCTGCTGCTTATGTTGCTGGGTTTTAAAGGAGCTGCATCTGCAGCTCCTGTAGACAGGTGCATCTGCAGCTAAGCACTTGGAGGTTTGAGGCTTGGCGCGTGGAACTGCCATATTTAGGGTTTAGGGTTTAGGGTTTAGGGTTTAGGGTTTAGGGTTTAGAATTGCTGCTGAGGCGAGGGTCTCCTTTGAGGTGTACGTCCATCTCGTGGTTGTATTATCTGTGCAGAGGAGCGAGTTATGTTTTATTCTTACATGAGAATTCAAATATGTTTGAAGAAACGAAAGCTGTCTCTGCCTGTCTCTTCTGTCTCCCTGTCTCTCTGTCTCTCTGTCTCCCTGTCCCTCTGCCTCTCTGTCTCTCTGTCTCTCTGTCTCTCTCTCTTCTCTGTCTCTCTCCTGTCTCCCCATACACCCTGCATTTCTTCATCTCCCCAGGAGGAGACAGCTCGCTATGGAGCCATAGGCCGACTGTCCCCAGCGCGGGCCTCAGGGGGAGTCTCCTCGAGGTAGGAAAGGAGACAGCAGTTGGTGTGGGGCCCCACACACAGGGTGCGGAGACACCTGAGAGCTGCCAGTTGCACTCTGCAAGTGTCTCTCTCTGCTCTCTGCTGCACACCTGAAGCTGCAACAACCACAACAACAACAGCAGCAGCAGCAGCAGCAGCAGCAACAGCAGCAGCAGCAGCAGCAGACTGCTGCTGCTGCAGCTGCCCCAAATTACTCGGGCACTGCTGCGAGTAAGGGAGATGCTACAACCCACCGCGTGCTGCTGCTGCTGCTGCTGTTGCTGCTGCTGCACGTGTCTCTAACTGTAGCAATGGCGGCTGCTCTTGCTATGCTAAACTGACTAGTCTCTTGCTGCTGCTGTCGCTGCTGCTGCTGCCGCTGCTGCTGCAGTTGCTGCCTCTGTTCGTGGAGAGGCAGCTTAGCTTATTTGTATACAGCTACAGCTGAGGGCCGAGAAGGCCTGTGGGGTTTGGGGCCCCCCAGCACCAACTGCTTTCTCCCTACGTTGCTGTGTTTGCTAGTACGTTCACTCAAAATACTACTACTATTACTACTACTACTACTACTGCTGCTGCTGCTGCTGCCTCGAGGCCCTTTTGTTTATTTTTTTGGGGGCTTTTTCGCCGCATGCATGCAGCAGCTGAGGGGGCTGGGAACTCAGGGTCTAGGAGGCGTGGTAGGAGGGAGGGGCTAGAGAACGAGGAGACAGCTTAAAGATAGACAAGGAGACCTACTGTCTCCTTTTGGGGTCTATGGACAGACAGCCCTCTTGCTTCTCCCTCTGGTAGGAAAGAGAGGGGGGTGGGGTTGTTGTACTTTCTTGAATACAGCAGAAGAGCTGTAGCATCACCAGGCATCAGGCCCTGACAGCATAAGCTCCCAGAAGGCTTCATCTTCATCGAGGAGATAGTCTTCTGCTGTCTCCTCCTCCTGCTGCTCTTGCCCTTGTTGCTGTTGCTGCTGCTGCTGCTGCTGTTGCTGTTGCTCTTGCTGCTGCTGCTGTTGCTGCTGTTGTTTATTACCGGCCTGCTGCAGCTGCTGCTGTGTGTCTTTTGCGATGTACGCATGCTGCTGCAGTTGCTGCGGCGTCCGAAGGAAGTGCAGACCTCCTTCTCCCTCTGGGGGGCCCCAGTCTTCTGCTGTGAGAAGAGATTGGGGGCCCCCCATCTCCTCTTCTAGAGCAAGCAGTACCCGCAGCTCTTGGAGTGTAAGTGTTAGGACTTCTAGGCGTATTAACTCTTCCGGTAGAACAAGCTCACGCATCCATTGATCTAGCCGGCCCTTTGCATGCAGCCCCAAACCCCCTTCTATCAAAGACACTTCCTCGCTCCCCTCCCCTGAGAGCTGCACTTGGGCTGGCGTCTTCCAAGACCCCCAAAGGGCCCCCTCAAGGGCCCCCTCAAGGGCCCCCTCGAGGGCCCCCTCAAGGGTCTCCTCGAGGGCCCCATCGAGGGCCCCTTCGATGGCCCCTTCGAGAACCCCCTCTAGGGCCTCCTCGAGGGCCCCCTCGAGGGCTCCCTCTGGGGCCCCCTCCAGGGCCCCCTCAAGGGCATTAGCAAAGGATACCCCCAGCAGCTTTCCTGCAAGCTGCAGAACCGAAAACCCCAGGGGCCCCAGGGGCCCCAGGGGCCCCAGGGGCCCCTGGGGGCCCCCCGTCTCTGCGTGAATGAGACGCTGCTCATGCAGGGGCACGACGTCTAAGTTAAACTGTAGGGTTGCAGCATAAGGGGCCCCTGCATGCGGGCGATTCGTAGCAAGCCCCAAACCTGAATGTTCTTTATATAACTCCTCTGCATGCAACCGAAACCCTAGCTCTAGGGCCTCCTTAAGCGCTATAGAAACCTGAGAAGGGGGAGCGTAGCCAGTAGTTGAGGGGGCCCCCAGTACCCATGTTAACTCGGGGGCCCCCTCCATACCCACTGCAGCCCCTTGTCTCCTTCCTGCTCCTAAGGATGCCCCTTGATCGTTCAGATCTGTCTCCAAGCCCCAAACACCTGCATGCAACGTACCTGGGGGCCACTCGAACTCCTCCTCCTCAGCTGTAGCTTCTAAGCCCCCCAACACCCTGCGAAAGAAGGGGTCTGTAGCCTCTTTGGGGCTTTGTTGCTGCATGCAAGGTCTTGTCTCTACTGCAGCAGCAGCAGCAGCAGCAGCAGCGGGAGGAACAGCTGGAGAATTGACTGTCTCCTTAGGTGTCTCCTTCTTCTCTGTCTCCCCCCCTGTCCCCTTCGAGGTGTCTCCTTCAACCTGAGGGGCCTTCGGGCCAGCAGCGGGGCCCCACACACCGACGGGCTGTGAGGAGAAAAACAGAGACAGCTGGGGAGACACCGGACACGTGGGGGGAGCGACAACCTGTGGGGCCCCGGCACCTGTCTCCTCCTTGCTGCTTCGAGTAGCTACAGACCCAGAAGCAGCAGCAGCAGCAGCAGCAGCAGCAGCAGCAGCAAGCATAGACCCTTCTTGCTGCATGCCTGTATATGATCCCGGAGAGACACCCGAGGAGGGCGACAAGGAAGCCTGCTCCCCGAAGCTACGCCCTTCTTGAACGACCTCAGTTGCAAACACCTGCTGCTGCTGCTGCTGCTGCTGCTGTTCCTGCTGCTTCTGTTGCTGGAGCTGTTGCTGCTGCTGCTGCTGCTGCTGTTGCTGTGGCTGCTGCTGATCCTGCTGCTGCTGAACCGCCTCAATCGTTTCCCGCTTGCGACGCTGCAGCAGCAGCCACCGCTGCTGCTGCTGCTGCTTTTGATTCTGCAGCAGCGCAGCGCCAGCAGCAGCAGCAGCAGCAGCAGCAGCAGCTTTCATCCTCTTTTCCTGTGCCTCAGGACTGCTGGAGGCACACGAAGGCGTCCCACTAGAAAGGCCATAGCCCTGGGGCCCCCCAGGGGCCCCCCCTGTGGGGCTGGGGCCCCGCTTGGGTTCTGCTGCAGCAGATGGGGGGCCCCTAGACTGTGGGGCCCCAGGGGCCCCTGGGGCCCCTGCTGCTGCTGCTGCTGCTGCTGCTGGAGCTGCAGCAGCAGCAGATGACGGAGCAGCAGCAGCAGCAACTGTATGGCCCTTTGCTTCAGGTGAATACGAGTATGGCTGGCTCGCAGGGCCTCCTAAGGAGACAGAGACACCAGTACCTGACTCCTGACAGCAGCAGCAACAGCAGCAGCAGCAACAGCAGCAGCAGCAACAACAGCAGCAGCAACAGCAGCAGCAACTGTAGGTGAAGTTGTTGTAGCACCAACAGCAGCAGCAGCAGCAGCAGCAGCAGCAGCTCTTGCTGCTGCTGCCTAGGAGGACACATACATCCGGGGACTCGAGGACCTGCTGCTGAGGATATGAGGGTCTTAGCTTCAGGAGACGGGGAGGAGGAGACAGAGAAAGAACAGAAAAGGAGACAGAAGAGGAGACAGAAGAGGAGACAGCGAAGGAGACACAGAGACAGAAGCAGAGACAGAAACAGAAGAGCAGCAGGAGAAGAGAGAGAAGGAGATAGAAGAAGAGACAGCGAAGGAGAAGATACAGCGAAGGAGTCAAAGAAGGAGACAGAAAATAAAAGAGAGGAGAGGAGACAGAGACACACAAATATTGTGTGGCTGTCTCCTTGTGCTACCTGTAAAGAAGAAACAGAGGGGGGGGCTTCGACCTGTCCCTTGTGGCTGTTTGCTGTCTCCACGAGCAGCAACTGCAGCAGCAGCAGCAACAACAACAGCAGCAGCAGCAGCAACAACAGCAGCAGCAACAACAGGTGATGATGATGCAAGCTGTCTCTCGCTCCCGCAGCAAACAAGTACTTGTTGATTCTGTCTGCTGCTTTGGGGTGTATGTACACTCGAGCTGCAGGGATTATCTGCTGCTGCTGCTGTGAAGAGAGGAGAGGAGACAGAGGTGTTGGGTGTGCTCTCGGCTGTTTTGGTGTCTGTCTCCTTTCGTCTCCAATTGTTTTTGTTTATTTTCTGTCTTTGTTTGTCTCTGTCTCTCCTTCTATATGTAGCTTACCTCCTCTCCAGCTTTGTTTCGTGGGGTGTCTGTCTCTGTCTCAGCAGCAGCAACCTTCAAGATCTGTGCTGGCTGCTGCTGCTGCTGCAGCAGCAGCAGCAGCAGCAGCAGCAGCAGCAGCAACACGGGTCTACAGCAAGCCCTTCTCCCCCCTAAGGGGGAGACTACGTCTGACGTCAGCGTAGTACGTAGCCCTCTCCAGCCCATGCTGTCTGAGGATAGAAGATGCGATATATCTTTCTTCTATTTATTTTATTTTAAATATGAAGAGACAGTAAAAGAGGAAGAGAGACAGACAGTGTATCTACAATTAACACGTAGGATATCAAGTCTTATCTTGCATGCAAACACCCCACACCGTCTGCTCATCCTCTATCTCTACTGGGGCCCCCACCCCCCTGTTGCTGTATCGGTCTACCAAAAACAGGTTTTGAAAGACTGCTGCTGCTGCTGCTGCTGCTGCTGTTGCTGCTGCTGCTGTTGCTGCTGCTGCTGCTGCTGCTAACACGAAGAAAGAACATACAAGGGGACCTCATACACCTGAAGCATCTCTTCAAGAGTTTATCTCCCTCTAAATCCGTAGGAGTCGACAAACAAAACAAAATACAGAGGCGAGCTGTATGTACTGTATGTACACACCGCAGACACCCTGGGAGGCTTCCCCCATCCAACCCAAACTAACAACTTGTAAATAAATATACAAGACACTCACCAATGCTAATATACCAACACTACCAACAGCAGCAGCAGCAGCAGCAGCAGCAGCAACAGCAGCAGCAGCAGCAGCAACAGCAGCAACAGCAGCAGCGGCAGCAGCGGCTGCAACAGAAGCAGCAGGGGTAGGTGGACTCGGGCTGCGTGAAATCTTCTTATCTTTGGCTCTAAATATAATTTAAATTAAAAATAAAATTTAAAATTATATTTATAAATATTTAACATTCTAAATAAATATTAATAAAAACATAGAAGACACTACTGCTGCAGCCACCGCCCAGGGTCACTTCCTCTCTCATCTCCGGGCTGACGAGCAGCAGCAGCAAATGGGGTGTATGTACACCTCCTTCTTCAGAAAAAAAAAATAGATAATTATTAAAAAACAATTAAAGTATTTAATAATAAATAATATAAAAACAAGTAGCTGCTATATATATATGCAGTAGCAACTGTAGACACTTAGTAAGATAGGCGTAAGGCTCCGTCTCTGTGTGCCTTTGATTATTATAATTAATATATAATTAATATATTAATTATATTCTCTTCTTCATCTTGGTGGGGTTGTTGCGATCTAAATGTGTTATTGTTTATTTTTTATGTTTTATTTATTATATTTTATATTTCTAACAACAATAAATAATATAAAAATAACATAAAAATACAACAGCTAGCCTGGGCTCTACCGTCTTGATAGCTCAAGCCATCCCCTCCCCTCTCAGTCTGTCTGACACCAAAATAATCGATATTAAGTTTTTTATTACGATAATATAATTAATATTTAAATTTATATTTATATAAATAACTAAAAAACTGCGAAAAGGCCACATTAAATCTGCTAAGGCAGATACAGCTGCAGACGCCCCTCTGAGACAGAAAACCGTAACCCTCCTATCCCTTCTAAACCCTAACAACACAAACCCCAATACCAGCTAGCTAGCTAGCCAGCTAGCTAGCTAGCTAGCCAGCCAGCTAGCTAGCTGGCTAGCTAGCTAGCTTTCGCTGCAACAAACAGCCGTGGCTAGCTAGGCTGCAGCTATTAGCTGTGGCTAGCTGGGCCTCATGGAGTCGTTCAGGGGTTTGTTTGGTGTCTCCATATATTATTATTCTGATAATAAAGAGAAGAGAGCGAATAAGATAAACAGAGACAGTACAAACACACAAACACTTGCTGATGCTGTCAGATTAACTATCTCCTCTCACCACACTGTCTCTCTCTGTCTTGGTGTCTCTGTCTCTGTCTCTCTGTCTTGGTGTCTCTGTCTCTGTCTCTCTGTCTTGGTGTCTCTGTCTCTGTGTCTGTCTCTCTGTCTTTGTGTCTCTGTGTTTGTGTCTTTGTCTTTGTTTGTATGTATGTCTTCTGCTGCTGCTTGAAGTGTCTCCTTTTGCTGCTGCTTCTGCATGCGCGGTGTCTCTGTCTCCAATTATTTCTATCAAAGTAGTGTCTCCTTGTAGGGGCTGAGGTGTCTATACACCCGAAAGGCCTTAGCAGACAGCCAGACAGACTTAGCTCTGCTTGAAAGAGGAGACAGAAACAAAACAATTAATAAAGAGAGACAAACAAACTAACAAAAGAACAGAGAAAGAGAGAGAGAGACAGATAGAGACAGAGACAGATATACGGAGACAGATAGAGACAGAGACAGAGACAGACATACACCGATACATACAGAGACAGAGACAGAGACAGACAGATATACATACATACAGATAGAAACAGAGACAAACATATACACAAACAAGCAAGAGAAAGACAGATAAAGTATTAAACAAACACAAAACAAACAAACAAAATAAAGAAAACAAATATTAGTCGTGTTTGTTTTGTTTGTATCATAAAATAAAAGCCAGCCCCAAAGGCGCATGCATCCTAAGAAGGGCTCCTACAGCCTATTTAATAATAATAATAATAATAATAATAATAATAATAATAATAATAATAATAATAATAATAATAATAATAATAATAATAATAATAATAATAATAATAGTGAGATAGACAGCATCTTCTATAAATGTTTTTGTCTTAGTCAACAAACAAAATACAGAAATACATAAAAATGAATATACCAGAGGCGAGAAGCCTGCATCCTTCTTGCGCATATAATATATATATATATATATATATATATATATATTATATATAACATATATAATATATATTGTATATATAATATATATTATATGTATTATATATATTATATATACTACTCATATATATATATATATATATAATACATATACATGTACATAAAATGTATATCTATAATAAATATACAATATATAATATATACCATATATAATAAATATAAAAAATATAATAAACATAATAAATATAATAAATATAACAAATATGATAAATATAACAAATATAATAAATATAATAAACATAATAAATATAATAAATATAATAAACATAATATATACATTCTATTGATTATATAAATATTCTATAAACACAATCCTAATTGAGGAGGACAAGGCCCCACAAACGTGCTAGCAGTCCTCGTAAGGAGACAGCAGCTGGGGTGTATAGTCAGCTGGGGTGTATGGTCAGCTGGGGTGTATGGTCAGTTGGGGTGTATGGTCAGTTGGGGTG
>OY986946.1:6025110-6027610 GCA_963920595.1 Eimeria praecox | reverse complement strand
GCAGCGGGAAACACCGCTGCAGCAGCCTGTATAGACACCGTAACAAACGAACTTATGGCACCTGTTGTTGCTGCTGCTGCTGCTGTTGCTGCTGCTGCAGAAGCAGAAGCAGCAGCAGCAAAAGCAGCAGCGGTGCGCTTTGTTTGGAACTACCTTTGCAGCTAGTTGCTGCTAGCCACCGTTGCAGCAGCAGCAGCAGCAGCAGCAGCTGCTGCTGCTGCTGCTGCTGCTGCAGCATTTGGGTGTACGTACAGCAGAAAGAAAAAACTATAATATATATATCTTTGGCTTATCTCTTTCTAGGGAAATAATCAGGAGACACCGCAAGCAGCAGCAAACAGGTATTTGCTGCAACAGCCATTTCTTATTCTGCTGCTGCTTTTGTTGTTTTAATAAAACATACAAACAAAAACAAAAGAAAAACAAACACAAACCGAAGCAGACAGAGACAAACAGCAGCAACAATATATATATATATATATATATATATATATATATATATATATATATATATATATATATATATATATATATATATATATATATATATATATATATATATATATATACTGCTGGCTGATGTTGCTGCTGCTGCTGCTACAACAACAGCAGCAAAAACGAATTGGTCTGTTCCTGTTTGCTGCAGCTGTCACAGCAGCTGCTGCTGCCATTCTCTAAGTAAGCAGCAAAAGCTCAACAGACAGACCAGACCAGTGGACCACTGGTCCAGTGGTCACACTGCAGCAGCAGCCTGCTGCAGCAGACAACAGCACTACACGTGAAACTAAACACCAAATACACAAACAAGAAAAACACTAAAACAATATTCAAGCCATCGACTCAACTCAGCAGCAGCAGCTAGCCACTGCAGCAGCAGCAGCACCTGCTGCTGCTGCTGCTGCTGCTGCTGCAGCAACTCCCGTCTTCTCTGCTGCTGCTGCAAACTTCAGCAGCAGCAGCTGCTGCTGCTGCAGCAGCAGGGGAGTTTATCTGCTTTAGTCGAAGCATCTGTCGTCCTTTGACCGACCGCTGTGTTGCTGCCTCTGCAGCAGCAGCAGCAGCTGCTGCTGCTGCTGCTGCTGCAGCTGCTGCTGCTGCTTCTGCTGCTGCTGCTGCACGATGAGGGGCCTCTGCGCAGCCAGGAGGCGTATTGCTGCATGCTGCGGTGTCTACTGAGCCCCTCCGTTGTTTGCTTTACCATCATCAGCAGCAACAGCACCACCACCACCATGAGCAGCAGGAGCAGGAGCAGCAGCAGCAGCAGCAGCAGGAGCAGCAGCATCAGCATCAAGTTTATCAAATGCCATATTAACAAAGAGTCCATCATGTGCAAGGGCTACGTGCTGCAATCTGCTGTCTTCTCCTCTACATTTTCTATATGCCTGTCTGTGTGCATGTAACCACTGGTCCAGTCTATGATTGGTCCATTGGTCCTCTAGACAACAGTCCATCCCCACAAAATAGACCTGACGAGGCTGCAGCAATACAGCTAACTCTAATGACTCTTGTATGCATAAATGAGCTGCATGCGGCTTCTCTCCGATACAATCTAACACCAAGACCTACAAACATATCATAGAAGACAGCAGAACAAGCAGCAGCAGCAGCAGCAGCAGCAAGGGCAGCAGCAGCAGCAGCAGCAGCAGCAGCAGCAGCAGCAGCAGCAGCAGCAAGGGCAGCAGCAGCAATCGATGCGGATACACCTCAACATTCATAACAACAAGATCAATCCATAGAAACATACTCTTAAACTCTGCTGTATCAGAAGCAACAGCAGCAGCAAACTCTCCACAAACAACAACAGCAGCAGCAGCAGCAGCAGCAACAGCAGCAGCACCAAGTGCAACAGCAGCACATATGACAGCAGCAACAGACACAGCAGCAGCAGCAGCAGCAGAAAGTGCAACAGCAACATCATCAACAGCATCATCAACATCAGCACGTGCCTCACCATCACCATCATCAACAGCAACAGCAGCACCAGCAGCAACAGCAGCAGCAGCAACAGCAGCAGCAGCAACAGCAGCAGCAACAGCAGCAGCAGCAGCAGGCTCGTACCTCTGGCTTTGGGAGCTGCAGCAGTCGTTTAAGTATGTGTGGGGGTATACGAGACACATCCGACAAGACGAAGAAGGAATGCGAGGAGATAAACACAAACCCCAAACAAACATACTCCCCGCCATGATACACAGGAAAAGAGTAGATGGGAAGGTCTACACCTACACACACATCACACATAGAGTTTATTATAGTTATATTTATATATTATATATTATATATATTATATATATTACATATATTATATATATTATATATATTTTATATATTATATATATTATATATATTATATATATTATATATATTATATATATTATATATATTATATATATTATATATATTATATATTATATATATATATATATATATATATATATATGATATATATTATATATATATTATATATATTATATATATTATATATATTATATAGATATTGTAT
>OY986946.1:5995110-6020110 GCA_963920595.1 Eimeria praecox | reverse complement strand
TTCTCTGTCTTGGGATCGCGCAGCTGCTGCCACATATAAAAGCCCTTTCCATATGCAGCAGCAGCAGCAGCAACAGCAGCCGCAGCAGCAGCAGCAGCAGCGGCGTCTGTGCGCAGGAGATATGAGGGATCACTCTGAGTGGGTAAAGGGCAGCAGCAGCAGCAGCAGCAGCACCCAACCAGACACGACAGCAGAGACAGCAGCAGCATCAGCAGCATTTCCGCTGCCGCAGGGGACGCAGAGCTCCAGGCAGTTGCAGCAGCAGCAGCAACAGCAGCAGCAACAGCAGCAGCAACAGCAGCAGCAACAGCAGCAGCCTGCAGCAAATCCTGTTCCTCTCGCCAACTGTTCCCTTGATTCTTTAGAAACAGCAGCAGCAGCAGCAGCAGCAACACCAGCTGCTGCTGCTGCTGCTGCAGAAGCAGCTGCTCAGGAGGTTGTGTCGCCTACCTCTTCTCTGGATACAAGCCGCAGGTGAGGCCTCCTCAGCATCACCGTCATATGTGCTGCTGCTGCTGCTGCTGCTGCTGCTTATGCTGCTGCTGCTGCTGCTGCTTATGCTGCTGCTGCTGCTTATGCTGCTGCTGCTGCTTATGCTGCTACTGCTGCTTATGCTGCTGCTGCTGCTGCTTTTGATTTAGCGGTTGTTTTCGTAGGTAATGTTGATGTTTTAGCTTCTGCTGCTGCTGTTGCTGCTGCTGTTGCTGCTGCTGCTGCACTGACTCAGCTCTTCTTCATGCGGCTCAAGTCTTTCTTCCTACCGTTCCCCGGGTGCCTCAGCAGCAGCAGCTGCTGCTGCTGCTGCTGCCTCCACAGCAGCAGCAGCAGCAGCAGCAGGACGACAGCGGCGGCCTCCCTGTGTCCCCTGTATATCAACAGAGAAGGCTGGGGCGGGCTCGTGGATGGGGGGGCTTAAGGAGCCCTCAGAATATCCTGTAGGAAACTGAGGGCCCCACACCAGAAACGCATGCATGCAGCAGCAGCTGCAGCAGCAGCAGCAGCTGTAGCAGCAGCAGCAGCAGCAGCTGCTGCTGCTGCTGCTGCGGGGGTTGGAAGAAATTTGGGTTGTTGATGCTGCAGCACTCTTCTTACTTACCTCTGAACACATTTTATATATGTCTTCTGCATGCATTTATATATTATATATTAAATATATTTATATTATTATAATATTATATCATGTATTATATATTATATATTATGTATTTATATTTATATTTATATATATTAAATGTATTCTATACTTAGAGTGGGGCTTTGCTGTAGATTGCATGCAGCAAGGCTCAGGTGTTTGTTTGTTTGTTTTGTTTGTTTCTTTCTGTTTGTCTCTTCGCTTGCTCGTTCTCTTTAGTCTAACCTGCAGACAACTAACTCATTTTGAGGCTACCTCGGCAATACATTCAAGAACTGCGATGCTGCTGCTGGCTGTTTGTGCTGCTGCTGCTGCTGCTGTTGCTGCTGCTGGCTGTTTGTGCTGCTGCTGCTGCTGCTGCTGCTGTTTCTGGTTGTGCTCTGTGAGCTCTGTGGAGACAAGTAGATGTTTAAGAGAGAGGGATACTTAGGGCCCCACACTTTTGCTGCTGCTGTTGCTGCTGCTGCTGTTGCTGCTGCTGCTGTTGCTGCTGCTGCTGCTGCTGCCTAGGGTACACAACCAATCCTAACAGAAGCCACCCCAGGGGCTGAGCGCCCTTCGTAGATTCCCTTAGAGTTTGGGGGGCTGAGGCTTTGGGGCTGCATGCGTTTGGGGCTGCTTGGCTGCATGCATACAGCTATGTAAACAGAGAAGGCCTATCGTCTCTGTCTCTCTCTCCCTAAACCCTAAACCCCTCTCTAGCATGCATCCATACATTCGCTTCTGCATGCGGTGTGGGGCCCTGAGGAGACACCTGAGGAGAGACACACCTGAGGAGACACCTGAGGAGAGAGACACCTCAGCGCCGGCCCACAGGGGGACTGAGAGTGCATACACCTGAGCGCTAACGCGGGAGGGCCTCTCTCTGTCTCTCCTCTGTGTCTCCCTTCTCTCTCTCTGTCTCTCCCTCCTCTCTGTCTCTCCTTTCTCTGTCTCCCTTCTCTGTTTCTTTCTTCTCTCTGTCTATCTTATAAGCCTCCTCTGTCTCTCTCTGTATGTGTTTGTCTCTGTATCTGTCTCTCTTCCTGTCTGTCTTAGCTGTCTCTACACGAGTTATACGTAGCTACATACACGCTGTCTCCTTTTTGTCTCTGTCGCTGTCTCTTCAAAAGCTGTGTGTTGTCTGCTGCTGCTGCTGCTGCTGCTGCTACTGCGCAAGTCAGCACCAACCACCCGCCTCAGCAGCAACCTCAGAGGCCTTGGCTGTCTCAGCTGTCTAGGGGCCTCTTCAGTACCCTGAGGGGCCCATAGGTGGCGGAATGGGGGCCCTAGGACAGGGAGGGAGGGGCCCCCTTCTCAGTACCCTGGGGGGACCCATAGGTGGCAGAGAGTGGGGGCCCTAAGGGAGGGGCCCTCTTCTCAGTACTCTGGGGGGCCCACACGTGGCAGAGAGTGGGGCCCCCAAAGGAGGGGCCCCCTTCTCAGTACCCTGAGGGGCCCCCTTCTCAGTACCCTGAGGGGCCCATAAGAGGCTGCTGCATGGGGGCCCTAAAGGAGGGGCCCCCTTCTCAGTACCCTGAGGGGCCCATAGGAGGCTGTTGCATGGGGGCCCTCAAGGGAGGGGCCCCCTGAGGAGCAAACCCTGGCGCTTGGGGGGGGAGAGGGGGGGCCCCAAAGGCCCCCCCACGAGGCAGCGGTGGCGGAGCTGAAGAAGAAAGGAAAGGCTGTGGGGCCGCAGGCAACGCTGCTGCTGGCTGCGCAGCAGCAGGAGCAGCAGCAGCAGATACACCTAAAGACCCCGCAGGGGGAGGCATAGGCAGCCTACCTCCAGGCTGCTGCTGCTGCGGCTGCTGCTGCAGCGGCTGCTGCTGCTGCATCGGTGTTGACTGTAGGAAAGCACTGCCTGCGGCAGGTTGGTGCTGCTGCAACACAGGCTGCTGCTGCTGCTGCATAGGTTGCTGCTGCTGCAGCTGCATTGGCTGCTGCTGCTGCGGCTGCATAGGCTGCTGCTGCTGCTGCAGCCCTACAGGCTGCTGCTGCTGCAGTCCAGGTGCTGTAGCTGCCATCATTGGAGGAGGCCGCACACCTCCCACAGCACTGGGGCCCCCAAGGGGGGCCCCCATACCTACGGGTGCAGCAGGAGGGGCCCCCATAGGCGGCACAGAGCCCATAGGGCCCAGCTGTGGGGCTGGCTGCTGCTGCTGCTGCTGAGGCGCAAGCCCAAAAGCGTGAGGGAGCGGAGGAGCCTGCTGCTGCTGCGGCTGCTGCTGCTGCTGCTGTAGAGGTTGTTGCTGCTGCAGTGGTTGTGGCTGCTGCAGAGGTTGCTGCTGCTGACGCAGCGGTTGCTGCTGCTGCATCATTGGGTGTTGCTGCTGCAGAAGCTGCTGCTGCTGTGGCTGTTGCTGTGTTGCGTTCATCTGCTGCAGTTGTTGTGGCGTTTGCTGCTGAAACTGTGGCATTTGCTGCTGCTGCTGCTGCTGTTGCTGCTGCTGCTGCAGCAACTGTTGCTGCTGCTGCTGCTGCTGCTGTTGCTGCTGCTGCTGCAGGGCCGCCTTCTCTGCCAGATCTGTAACGAGCTCCCAATTTCCGTGCATGTTCTCCTTCAGCAGCAGCACAGCAGAATCCCCGCATGCAACAGAGAGGAGGGCCCCGCTGCTACTCCACGCTACCCTCCAAGCGGGGGCATCGAATACGAGGGTCTGCAGCAGTCTCCACTTGTATTGCGAGGGTGTGGGGCTAACAAGTACATCCTGCTGCTGTTGCTGTTGCTGCTGTTGCTGCTGTTGCTGCTGCTGCTGCTGCAGCGCGGGGGGCTCTCCAATCCATAGTTTGACAGTCTTGTCTTCGCTGCAGGAGGCGAGCAAGAGGGCCCCAGGCACAACAAAAGAAGAAGCCCCTTGAGGCCTGAACGCCACATCACGAACCCAGTCAGAGTGCGGCTCCCCACACAGACCAGGCAACTCGCTCCACTGCTGCAGCCCCAAACACACACACACACACACACACACACACATATATATATATATATATATATATATAGAGAGAGAGAGAGAGAGAGAGAGAGAGAGAGCTTCACATATATAGATATAGATATACAGATACAGATTATACAGATATGTCTACATACAGATATATCTACATACAGATATATCTATATATAAATAAAAATAGAGATATATAGATATACAGATATCTACCTATATATATATATATATATACATCTATATATATTATATAGATATAGAGATACATCTATATATAGATATATTTGTGTGTGTATGCTTCAAGATGTCTTGCCTTGTTGGCGTCGCACTCCCACAGGCGAACTCTGTTGTCTGCTCCTCCAGAGGCTAGCAGCAAGTTGTTTGATTTTCCTTCTAAGGAGTTTGAGAGGGCCCCCATGGGGGCCCACGAGAGAGCCAGTACCCCATTGAAGTGGGCAGAGAAGGCCTGACGGGTCCACTGATGGGGGGCCCCCTCTGTATGGGTGAGGATAGATATAGATCCGTCACTGCTTCCTGCAGCTAACATCAATCCTGCATTTTCAGGGGCAAATGCGATAGTGTTTACAGAAGCTGCATGCTCATCGTTTGAATACACCGCAGCAAAACCTTGTTCTCTCTCTTGTCTCTCCCATACAACAACGCGGCGATCGTAGCCACAGGAGCCTAACACCTGGCCGAAGCGGGGATGCGCCCAGCAAACCTGAATGTAGCAGATACCCGAAACTAGCTAGCAGCAAGATAAGAAGATAGATACACTTACCTTCGTAATATATTCTTGTATGTATACAAAGATATAGAATAGGCATATATGAAGCCGAACAGACACACAGACAGGCAAATATGTAAGCACATGCATGCACGTATACAACATAGAAACATGTGTTGAGGCGTAGGGTACATGCACAGAGGAAACAACAAAAACACACTCATACAACTTCATAAAGAGGCAGGCAGATCCAAGACTGCGTCGACATCATTAAGAAAGGAAGAAGACAAGATATGCAGATGATATGTAGACAAAGAACAGAGTATTTATCTTGAGTTTCTCTTGCATGTTCATGTATTCAACTTTCCGCAGCATACAGACACCGCGCGATAGAAGAAAGCCGCCGCCTCTCATACCTGCCAGACAGGGCCGTTATGTCCGCGTAGTTCTTGAATAAATTGAGCTCCCCCAGATTCTGCTGAAACATCCCAAAGACGAATAGACTGATCGCTGCTAGCTGTTGCAACTTTGGTGCCATACAAGTCGAAGGAAACGGCATGGAGGGGGCCGCTATGAAAAGTCTCGAAATGCGAAGCGAGCTGCGTCATGCTGCTGATCTCCTTGAAAAAGGAAAAGAAAAGAAGAAATGAATTCTATTTATTCAAAAAAAATTTAATTTCGTTCATGAATTATGTCTCAACCAAGCTCGCTGCTCCTTCCGGATCCTATACACAGCTGTAAGAGGAAGCACGAAGACATACGAAACAGAAGCCAACAAACTGATATTGAGGCCTCTGAATATGAATATAGGTAAGTCTTGAGTAAAGGAATCTTCTTTCTTTTTATTATTCTATTTCTATAAAGAGATTCGCAGTCAAACATTATACGCTGCTCTCCCTCACTCACCTCTGCTGCCATCAGGCTGCTGACGCAGCCGCTGTTCTGAATACATGCAAGTTGTAAGTATTGGGGCTCCCCCTTGCACGGGAGCAGCTTCAGACTCGATTAAAACGTTTATGAGAAGTATTTTCTTCTCTTATTCAGCTCAAAAGAAACAAAACAAACACTATTAACCCCGAGCCTCTCTAGGCACATAACCAGGGGTGAGTTGCCTTCAGCAGCAGCCCCTAGTGTTTGAGTGTCTACCATCATTTTTCTCCTTTCTTTTTGCACTTTTTATTGCGTTCCTATTTTGTGTAGGATCGCCTCTCCATCCTTTTCTGTGTGTTAGCTGCTGCCTGGCTTTCGGGTGTACATGCAGCTTCTTGTACACTTTGTACTCCAGTCGCCTTCATCTTCACTCACATTTATCTTTAGCCCTCTCCATGCACAGATACCCCAGCAGCAACACAGCAACCTCGAATACTACGGTGTTGATTTATCTGCGTCTTTCCACTTCTGCTGCAGGCTTGGGGCTGCATGCACGTTGCAGCCGAAGGACTCTCACGTGTTCGCAGCCCTTTCTTAGTTTTTTTCCTTAGCCTACACAGACAAGAGTCTTCTGTTTCTTCCCCCCCCCTCCCCCCTTCCCAGCAGCAATGAGCGTCGACGTCGCTATGCAGCCGGTGGGGGCTGCAGCAGAGGATCCTGCTGCTGCTGCTGGTGCTGCTGGGGAGGCGCCGCAGCAGCGCGGCAGCTGCAGCAGCAAAGATGAGGGTTTGAGACGTTATCTTGAATCGAAGATCGAACAGTTAGAACGTACAATTGCGGAGAAGACACAAAATAAACAGAGACTAGAAGCCCAGAGAAATGAATTCAACGCCAAAGGTTAAACATATACTTGTTATCATAATGAAGCTCTACTGAGGAACCTGCTGCTGCTGCTGTTGCTGCTGCTGCTGCTGTTGCTGCTGGTGCTGGTGCTGCTGTTGCTGCTGCTGTTGCTGGTGTTTGTGCTGTGAATACGACTGAGTTGGAGTCGTTATGATCGAATTTTGTTTTATAACCAAGAGAGGGAGAAACAGAGAAAGAGACAGAGAAAGAGACAGAGAGACAGAGAAAGAGACAGAGAGAGAGGGGGAGAGAGAAAGGGAAGGAGACAGAGGAAGAGAAAGAGACAGAGAAAGAGACAGAGATAGACAGAGAGACAGTTGTTGAGGCAGAGGAACAGACAGAGTAGCCAGCGTAGCAGCATGAGACCCTCAGTGTCTGTGTGTGCTTGTCTGTGTTTATGTATATCTTTTAACTAAATTTATTATATCTTATGAATGTATTACTATATAATATATAATATATAATATAATAACATAATATAATAATATAATTATATTATTACAATACATTTTTATTAGTATATTAATAACAAAACATCCTTCTTGTAAGAAATTAAAGTTTAAGTGTGTATGTTGAGGTGTACGTACAGTGCGAGAGCTAAGAGAAGAAATACAATTGCTGCTCGAGCCAGGCTCATATGTAGGAGAAGTCGTAAAGGTTATGGGAAGAGACAAAGTCCTTGTTAAGGCAAGTAGAGGAGACAGATAGATTGTTTGAATCGAGAGAGTTGATTCTCTATGTCTCTGTCTCTCGCTGTCTGTCTCTGTGTCTCTCTGTCTCCCTCTGTGTCTCTCTGTCTCCTGTCTCTGTCTCTCTCTCTAGCTCTGTTTTTTTCTGTCTCTGTCTGTCTGTCTCTCTGTCTCTCTCTGTATGTCTGTCTATGTCTATATCTAATTCTGTCTCTTTGTTTTATTTTCTCTCTCTAGCTCTGTCTCCGTCTGCGTTGTCTGTCTCGAAAATTTATTCTTCTTTTGCTTATCTCCCTTTGTATTTTTATGTCTGTGTCTTTCTTTCTTTATCTCTGTTTGTTTTGTTTGTTGTTGTTTGTTGTTGTTGTTTGTTTGTTGTCTGTTGTTTGTTTCTGTTTGTTTGTTTGTTTTTAGAGGCTGCATGCAGCAAAGTCTTATCTATAAGAATTTATTAAAGGAGACAGATAGAGACAGATAGAGACAGGGAGAGATAGATAGAGACAGAGACAGATAGAGATAGATAGAGGTAGATAGATATAGAGATAGAGAGATAGAGAGATAGAGACAGAGACAGATAGAGATAGATAGAGACAGACAAATAGAGACATGTAGAAAGAAGGAGACAGACAAATAGTTAGAGAGGAAGAGGAGAGAGACAGATAATCAGAGAGGAGGAGACAGAGAGGAGGAGACAGACAGAGAGAGAGAGAGAGAAACAGAGAGTAGAGAGAGAAAGAGAGACAGAGAAAAACAACGAAAGAGACAGAGAAGAGACAGAGAGAGAGAAGAAACAGAGAGGAGACAGAGAAGAGACAGAGAGAGAGAGGCATAGACAGAGCCTAACAGCAACAAAGACAGAGGAGACAGAAATACAAGAGAGACAGAAAAACAAAAACAACAGAGACAGAATAACAAAAAGGAGATACTTATGCAGAATAGAGGAGAAGACAACTCTGTTCTTCTCTCTTTTTTTATTTTTATTTATTTTTATTTATATCTATTCATTTTTATTTATTTTTATTAATTTTTATTTATTTTTATTCATTTTTATTCATTTTTTATGTTTATTTATGTTTATTTATTATTAATTATTTTTATTTGTCTTTCTTTCTTTTCTTTTTCTTGTTTGTTTTTCTTCATTTCTTTCTTTTTTTGTATTTTTTTCTAAATTAATTAATTACTTAATTAGTTTGTTTATTTGTTTATTTTTATGTATTAAACTAACTATGTTAAACCTCAGGTAACACCTGAGGGTAAATACGTAGTTGATGTGGCGAAGACAGTGGATATAACGCGATGTACACCCAACACTCGAGTCGCATTATTAAATGATTCCTATCGGCTTCATTCTATTCTCCCTTCGAAGGTGGATCCCCTTGTATCTCTCATGAAAGTAGAGAAGGTCCCTGATAGCACATATGAAATGGTTGGGGGCTTAGAACAACAAATTAAAGAAGTTAAAGAAGTTATAGAATTACCGATCAAACACCCCGAGCTATTTGAATCGCTAGGAATATCACAACCCAAGGTAAGATAGATTTTATAGGATTATATAGTATTATATATTATATTGTATTATATTATATTATATTATATCATATTATATTATATTATATTATATTATATTATATTATATTATATTATATTATATTATATTATATTATATTATATTATATTATATTATATTATATTATATTATATTATATTATATTGTATTATATTATATTATATTATATTATATATTATTATATACTTTGTTTAATGTCGAATGCGTTTATATTCTTATATCTATCTTTGTTTATATTATTCTGTCTCCTTTGTTTACTGTCTCCTTCGTTTATATTCTTATCTCTACTTTGTTTTCTGTCTCCTTCGTTTATATTATTCTGTCTCCTTTGTTTACTGTGTCTTTCTTTTATATTATTCTGTCTCCTCTGTTTATCTTCGCCTGTCTGTCTCTTGTCTCCTCCTGTCTCTCTTGTTTACTGTCTCTTTCGTTTATCTTCTTCTGTCTCCTTTGTTTATCTTCTTCTGTCTCTTTCTTTTCTTCTGTCTCTTTCGTTTATCTTCTTCTGTCTCTTTCGTTAATCTTCTGTCTCTTTCGTTTATCTTCTTCTGTCTCTTTCTTGTCTCCTTCTGTCTCTTTTGTTTACTGTCTCCTTCTTGTGTTCTTCTGTCTCTTTGTCTTCGTCTGTATTTCTTTTTCTGTTTTCTTTCTACTTCTCTTTTCTATTCTTCTAAATTATTTTTATCTAAGCTACGCGGGTCGTGGGGGGAGGGCTGCCTCTGTCTCTTCGTCTCTCTGTCTTCCTGTCTCTCTGTCTTTCTCTCTTTCTGTTCCTCTGTCTCCCTGTCTCTCGCTGTCTCTCCTTTATTTTCTGTTTGTTTTCTTTTCTACGGTGTCTCCGTGTGTGTATCTGTTTTTTATATTTTTATTGTTTTAAAAATATATTATTGTATATACTTTGTTTCTTTATTGTAATATGTATTAATAAGCCTCTGTCTCTATCTCCCTCTTTATATTATATAAATACATACATGCATACATATATATACATATATTTATTTATTTATTTATTTATTTATTTATTTATTTATTTATTTATTTATTACTACACACACACACACACACCCATATATATATATATATATATATATATATATATATATATATATATATATATATATATATTTGTATGTTTGTAGGGTGTCTTACTGTACGGTCCCCCAGGTACAGGTAAGACATTGTTAGCTCGTGCTGTGGCACATCACACGGAGTGTACGTTTATTCGCGTTTCTGGGGGCGAGTTAGTACAGAAATATATTGGGGAAGGGAGTAGAATGGTCCGAGAGTTGTTTGTTATGGCTCGACATCATGCTCCCTCAATTATATTTATGGACGAGATCGATTCGATCGGATCGCAAAGGACAGAAGGAGAGCATGGGGACTCAGAAGTACAAAGAACTATGATGGAGTTACTCAATCAATTAGATGGATTCGAAAGCACAAAAAATATTAAAGTATGATAGTTTCTTTATTATTATTTTTATTTTATTATTGTTGTTTTTATTTTTATTATTATTATTATTATTATTATTATTATATGAACTGTTTATTTAGAAGTAGTTTAGTGGTGTTTAGATCGTAAAATAAGAAAATTATACTAATTAAATAGATAGTTATCTTTATATATATATATATATATATATATATATATATATATAGATTATCAGGGTTTTAGGATTAGGATTAGATAGATTTGAAAGTACTAAATATATTGGAGGAGGTTTATTAAGAATTAATATAATTAGATTAATTAGATTAAATATTTATTATAATAAATATTTAATAATAATAAGATTCATTATACTAGGAATATAAATTGTTGTTGGAGTGTATACAACAAGTAAGAGCATGTCGTAGAATATATATATATATATATATATATATATATATATATATACAGAGAGAGTGATGGAGAGATATAGGCAAACACAGACAGACACACAGAGACAGAGAAGAGAGACAGAGGAAAGAGACAGAGAGACAGGGAAGATGAAGAGACAAACAAATAGAGAAGGTTGAAGGTAGTTTAATACAAGTAAATTTTACTACTATCTACAAACACTTATACACGACGCATGTTGTTGTTTCTGCTGTTGCTGCTGCTGCTCTTCCTTGCTGTTGCTCTTGCTGCTGCTGTACTTGCTGCTTCTACTCTTGCTGCTGCTCTTGCTGCTGCTGCTGCTGCTGCTGCTGCTGCTTCAGGTGATAATGTGCACGAACAGGATAGATATATTAGACGAAGCTCTGCTGAGGCCAGGAAGAATTGACAGAAAAATCGAATTCCCGCAACCAAATCTTGAAGTAGGGAGCAGACTGTCTCCTTTATTTATCTGTCTCCTTTATTTATCTATCTGTTTTATCTATTTATCTGTCTCCTTTATTTATTTATCTGTCTCCTTTTTATTTATTTATCTGTCTCCTTTATTTATCTGTCTGTCTCTTTTATTTATCTGTCTCCTTTATTTATTTATCTGTCTCCTTTATTTATTTATCTGTCTCCTTTATTTATTTATCTGTCTCCTTTATCTGTCTATCTGTCTCCTTTATTTATCTATCTGTCTCCTTTATCTATCTATCTGTCTCCTTTATCTATCTATCTGTCTCCTTTATCTATCTATCTGTCTCCTTTATTTATCTATCTGTCTCCTTTATCTATCTATCTGTCTCCTTTATCTATCTATCTGTCTCCTTTATCTATCTATCTGTCTCCTTTATTTATCTATCTGTCTCCTTTATCTATCTATCTGTCTCCTTTATTTATCTATCTGTCTCCTTTATCTATCTATCTGTCTCCTTTATTTATCTATCTGTCTCCTTTATCTATCTATCTGTCTCCTTTATTTATCTATCTGTCTCCTTTATCTATCTATCTGTCTCCTTTATCTATCTATCTGTCTCCTTTATCTATCTATCTGTCTCCTTTATTTATCTATCTGTCTCCTTTATCTATCTATCTGTCTCCTTTATTTATATCTGTCTCCTTTATTTATCTATCTGTCTCCTTTATCTATCTATCTGTCTCCTTTATTTATCTATCTGTCTCCTTTATTTATCTATCTGTCTCCTTTATCTATCTATCTGTCTCCTTTATTTATCTATCTGTCTCCTTTATCTATCTATCTGTCTCCTTTATTTATTTATCTGTCTCCTTTATCTATCTATCTGTCTCCTTTATTTATTTATCTGTCTCCTTTATCTATCTATCTGTCTCCTTTATTTATATCTGTCTCCTTTCTACTGTCTCCTTTCTCTTCTCTATAGTCTTTGTTTCGTTTGTTTTTATATTTTGTTTGTTTGTTTTCTTTTGCTTATTTGTTTACATTTATATAATTATAGATGTTTGTTTGTTTTATTTGTTTTTATTTATTTTTATTTGTTTTTATTTATTTTTATTTGTTTTATTTATTTTAATTTATTTTAATTTATTTTAATTTATTTTAATTTGTTTTAATTTGTTTATTTTCTATATTTGTATTTTGTATTTCTTGTTTGTTTATTTATTTTTTTTCGTTTCTTTTTTTCTTTTTTTGTTTATTTGTTTAATTCTTCTCCTACTGCTATTGTTGCTGTTGCTGCTGCTCTTACTGCTGCTGCTGCTGCTGCTGCTGCTGCTGCTGCTGCTGCTGCTGCTGCTGCAGGCTCGTACAGAGATTCTAAAGATTCATAGTCGTAAGATGAATTTGGTGAGAGGAATTGATTTCAAGAAAATCGCACAAGAGACAAACGGAGCATCGGGGGCTGAGGCGAAGGTTAGCTGTACAGACACCTCAACAAACCCTAAACCCTAAACCCTAAACCCTAGTTTGCATGCACAGTGTTTACCTTAATACGGCTGCTGTTTAGCATATCCTTAAGTTTTATTTATTTTCTTCAAAAACCAACAAAAAAATAGAATGTATACGGTTTAGGGTTTAGGGTTTAGGGTTTAGGGTTTAGGGTTTAGGGTTTAGGGTTTTTGAAGGCTAGATCTTGTTTGTTGTTATCTGTGGGGCGAATCATTTTATATATTTTTGTTTATTAAGTTAAATATCTTCTATTTATTTTTATTTTTATTTTGTTGATGGCTTCGTCTTGTATTTATTTTATTTATTTTATTTATTTTATTTATTATTTTTTTATTTATTATTTTATTTATTTATTATTTTATTTATTTTTAAAGTTGTTTGTTGTTTTTACTCTGTTTTTTCTTTCTTTTTTCTTTTCTTCTATCCTTAGAACTCCTTTTATAACAAAATAATAAAACCTGCGGTTGTTTTATCTGCTGCTGCAGCTGCTGCTGCAGCTGCTGCTGCAGCAGCAGCAGCAGCAACAGCAGCAACAGCAGCAGCAGCAACAGCAGCAACAGCAGCAGCATCATTTCTGCCTGTTTCACGATGTTTGTTATTATCTTTTTATTTATTTTATTTATTTTCTTGTGTTTTTATTTTCTTAGATTTTTGTTCTTATTTTGTTTTCTTTGTCTTTGTTTTATTTTTTCTATCTTCTTTTTTAGTTTTATTTATTTATTTTATTTTATTTTATTTTATTTTATTTTATTTTATTTTATTTTATTTATATATGTGTTTATTTATTTATTTATTTATTTAATTTAATAACTGGTTCTTCTATCACTCTCTTATATCCTCTCTATATTATTTTCTTACACTCTGTTTTAATTTTATGTTTATCATATATATATATATATATATATATATATATATATATATATATATATATATATATATATATATATAAGATAAACACATATTTAATATATTGTATTATGTATTTAATATATTGACTATATTGTTTATTATTTATTTACTCTATTTTACTATTTATTTATTTTGTTACCAGGCTGTATGTACAGAAGCAGGAATGTTTGCATTAAGAGAAAGACGAATGCATGTTACTCAAGAAGATTTTGAAATGGCAGTAGCGAAGGTAATTAACTAAATAGCAATTAATTATCTGTCTCCTAATTAATTAATTATCTGTCTCCTAATTAATTAATTATCTGTCTCCTAATTAATTAATTATCTGTCTCCTAATTAATTAATTACCTGTCTCCTAATTAATTAATTACCTGTCTCCTAATTAATTAATTATCTGTCTCCTAATTAATTAACTGTCTCTTAACTAGCTGTCTCCTATCCCTGTTTCTCTGTCTCTTGTTTTTCTTCTATCTTCTTTTCTTGTCTGTCTCTCTCTGTCTCTCTTTCTCTGTCTCTCTCTCTGTCTCTGTGTCTCCCTCTGTCTCTGTCTCTCTCCCTCTCTGTCCGTCTCTCTTTGCTTGCTTATTTTCGTATTTGTCTCTATATATTATACATACACATATATTTATATTTATATATTATATTTATATATTATATTTATATTTATATATTATGTTTATATATATATATATATATATAATGTTTATATTTATATTTATATTTATATTTATATTTATATTTATATTTATATTTATATTTATATTTATATTTATATTTATATTTATATTTATATTTACGTGTATATCTATATTTATATTTTATATTTGTATTTATTTATTTAATTTATTTAATTATTTAATATATTTAATTATTTAACGTATTTAATTATTAATTTAATTATTAATTTATATATTTATTTATTTATTTTTGTTTTTATTATGAAGGTAATGAAGAAAGAAGCAGAGAGGAATATGTCCCTTCGCAAACTTTGGAAGTAAAGAAGAGATTCTCTCGTCTTAACAAATAATAAATAATAAATAAATTAAATAAATAAATAAATAAATTAATAAATTAATTAATTAATTAATTAATAATAATAATAAATAATAAATAATAAATTACAAATAACAAATAGCAAACAAAAACAAAACAAAAAACAAAACAAGATGATGCCTTTCATCCTTCTCCTCACTCTCCTCAGCAACAGCAGCAGCAGCAGCAATAGCAGCAGCAGCAGCAGCAGCAGCAATAGCAGCAGCAGCAGCAGCAGCAGCAATAGCAGCAGCAGCAGCAGCAGCAGCAATAGCAGCAGCAGCAGCAGCAGCAATAGCAGCAGCTGCAGCAGCAGCTGCTGCAGCAGCAGCAACTGCAGCAGTAGCTGCAGCTCCAGCAACACCTGCAGCAAGAGCAGCAACTGCGGCAGCAACAGCAACTGCAGCAGCAACTGCAGCTGCAACTGCAGCAGCGACTGCTGCTGCTTGCTGCTGCTGCTGCTGTTGCTGCTGCTGCTGCGTGCTTTGTATACGTTTGGTGTTGTTTTGTTATTTTCATGGTTTTGCTGTTGTACGTTTCTCTTGTATTATTAACTCTATAAATTAATATAATATACATATTTATTTATTTACTTGGTTATATATATATTTATTTAAGTATATATATATATATATATATATATATATATATATATATATATATATATATATATATATATATATTATATAGATAGATAAATAGATATAGATATAGATATATAGATATAGCTTGATAGATAGATAGGTAGATAGACAGATAGGTAGATAGATAGATATACATGTATATATATATATATATATATATATATATGCGTGAGCCAAACAAATCAAACAAGAAACAAAGAGCAGCAAGCAGACAGTCAGACAAATAAACAAATTAAATAAACAAATAATTAGATTAAATTAAATAAATAAATAAAGAATAAATAAAATAAATAAATAAATAAAATAAATAAGTAAGTAGGCAAGTGTCTTTCTTCTATATAATAAACACACAGTAGCAGAATTAATAGAAATTATATTTTCTTGTTTTTTTGTTTATTTGTTTTGTTTATAAATAATAAAACATTATTTATTATTATTATTATTAATAATAATAATACATTATATACAAATAATATAATTAAAGAGTTAAAGAAAATAAATAAAATAGAGAAAAAACAAAAGAAATTGAGGCAGAAATGATGCTGTTGCTGCTGCTGCTGCTGCTGTTGTTGCTGCTGCTGCTGCTGTTGTTGCTGCTGCTGCTGTTGTTGCTGCTGCTGCTGCAGCTGCTGCTGTTGTTGCTGCTGCTGCTGTTGTTGCTGCTGCAGCAGCAGCACCAGCAGCAGCAGATAAAACAACCACAGGTTTTTTTATTTTGTTTGTTTCGTGTTTATTTTGTTTTTTGTTTTTTTATTTTAATTCGATTCTTTCTCTGCTGTCTGTCTCCTTCTCTATCTTCTACTAATTATTAATTATTAATTACTAAATAAATTATTATTATTTATATTATTATTATTATTTATATAATAAATAATAATTTATTATGATTCTGCTGTCTGTCTCTTCTCGTTTATTATTGTATCTTTTCTGTATTTGTTTGTCTCTTCTTGTTTTTATTATTTTCTTCTTCTCTTCTTCTTTTCTTATTAATTTCTTTCTTTATAAATTTAAATTTAATATAAACCAACAAACACACCCATATATATATCTATAGTTATATTTATATTATTTCTATATATATATATATATATATACATATATATATATATTAGATAGATAGATAGATATTGCATATATTTTATAAACAGTTTATTTCTAAATAACTATACTTTATAATTATTGTATTATTATATTATATTACTAATATTATATATTGCTATTTAATAATATAAATATAAATATAAATATAAACAACCTACTATATATTATTCCTATTATATATATTAGAATAATAGATAATATTATTTATTAATCTAAATATAACTAACTTATCTAAAACATAAAAACAAATAAAAACAGATAATATACAAACCCCAAATCTAAATCTAAAACAATTGAAATAAATGAATAAAATAAATAAATAAATAAATAAATAAATAAATAAATATATTTCTTAATCTCTTCTCTCTTATTCTTCAACTGTCTCCATTAATACACTTAATTCTCTAATAACCCTAAACCCTAAACCCTAAACCCTAAACCCATCTTTTTTTTAGTTTTATTTGTTTGTCTTTCTTTCTTCTCTTTATTGTTTATTATACTACATATTCTCCCTCGCCCTAACTATTTTATTTTATTTTATTTTATTTTATTTTATTTTATTTTAATTTAATTTATTTTATTTGTCTAACTATCAACTCGCCCTCCCCTCTCCTTCTTTCTATTTATTTTTTTTATAATCTATTCTTCTCATTACTACTATTAATAATATTATTAATATTATAATTAATATTATAATTAATACTATTTCTAATTTTATTATTAATATTATTATTATTATTGTACTATATTAATATTATTGATATTAATATAATCGTAATAATAATATTTCTAATAATACTCATATAATAATATTTTTATATTACTATTATTATTAGTAATATTAATATTTATAATAATATTATTATTATATTAATATCATTATAAATAATAGTAATATTTATATTTATAATAATATAAAAATAATAATAATATATTAATATTACTAATACTATTAATATATTATAATAAAACTAATAATAATAATTATAATAATAATATTAATAATTATTAATATTATTACTATTATTAATATTATTATTATTACTACTCGAGTTATACTTTGCTTATCTCTTCTTCCCTCGAATCCTTCCTCTTAACCTTCAACTACAAACCCTAAACCCTAAACCCTAAACCCTAAACCCTAGATACCTACGCTGTCGATCTAAGATTTAAAAAACAAAAACATAAGAACACTAAACAACTAATAAAAACAACAAACACAAAAACCCTAAAACTACATCCTCCAACAACACAGTTCGAGCAGCAAACACTGCAGCAGCAGCAGCAGCAACAGCAGCAGCTACTGCTGCTGCTGTTGCTGCTGCTGCTGCTGTTGCTGCTGCTGTAGATGTAGGGACGCCGTCCGTATACACAGACACACACGCAACATCAGGAGAAGCATCATCAACACCTGCAGCAGCAGCTGTTGCTGCTGCTGCTCTTGATGGGTCTCCTGCTGCAACAGTTGCTGCTGCTGCTGCTGCTGCAGCAGCAGCAGCAGCAACTGTTGCAGTTGTTCTCTACCAACAGCTGAAGAACGATTTGCTGCTGCTGCAGCAGCAGCAACTGCTGCTGTTGCTGCAGGGTTCCTGCTGCTGCAGCAGCAGCAGGAGCTGCTGCTCTTGCTGCTGCTCCTGGAGGAAGATCACCGCTACTACTAATGCTGCTGCTGCTGCTGCTGCTGCTGCTGCTGCAGCAGCAGCAGCAGTCCTGCCTTGTCTTCTCCCTTCTGCTGCTGTAGATGCTCGTGCTGCTTCACTCTCAACAATGTCTTCTTCTTCGATGCTGTAGCTGTCGCACCTGTTGTTGTTGCTGCTGTTGCTGTTGCTGCTGCTGCTGCTGTTGCTGCTGCTGCTGCTGTTGCTGCTGCTGCTGCTGTTGCTGCTGCTGTGAACGTAGTCTTCTATAATCATCATCGTCGTCGTAGTTGATGCTGTAATATCTGCTGCTGCAGCTGCTGTTGCTGCTGCAGTATCTGCTGCTGTTGCTGCTGCTGCTGTTGCTGCTGCTGTTTCTGCTGCAGCAGCAGCATATATCCTCCTTGTTATTTAAAACACATTATCTATTCCTCATCGTTATCAGTCTTTGGTTTGGGGAATACATTTGTTTGAAAGGCTTGATTTTGTGTGTTCGGTTGAACGGCAACAGCAGTTGTTCCTGCTGCTGCTGCTGCTGCTGCTGCAGCAGCAGCAGCAGCAGCAGCACCCTGCGCGCTTCCTACATTGCTCATACTCTCCGAGTGTGTTTTGTTCACATGCTCGTATGTCCCCCAGGCTGTTTGAGAAGGAACAGCCCCCCCAAATGCCGTATTTTGCTTCACTCCTAACCCTATTATACTCGGACTTACCGATGCTCTCGAATGTACCCTAGATATAGGGAAGTCATTATCTGCTGCTGCTGCAGCAGCAGCAGCAGCATCAGCAGCAGCAGCACCACAACCAGCAGCAGCAGCAGAGGATGGGGGAGGTATTAATTGTTTATGATAATATTCTTCAATAGGATAGAAGTTATACCAATAAACCGCTCCAATAAGAACACAACCACCCACAACATTCCCTAAAAACGTAGGGATGAGATTATTTAGGAACACATCTTTAATAGACGAGTCCTCACATCCTATCATCAATGTAAGTTGTAATGTATATAAATTAGCTATAATATGTTCATATCCCGCCATACAGAAAGATACAATTGGAAACCACAATGATAATATCTTACTTGCGGGATCATCACATCCTATCACGTTCCATACAGCTAAACAAACTAACGCATTACATCCTATCCCTCTTAAGAAGCAACTACCCCAACCATATGATATTTTTGTATGTTGTACATAACACATATAACTATATAATGGTTCCTTATCATATCCCCCAGGTAAATAAGATAGAAAATAAGCAGAAAATAATGCTCCTAACCAGTTCCCTAAGAACGATCCAACCCAATTAATAATTAAATGTAGATAAGTTATTCTTCTTTCAATCAAACATATCAACATCGTCATTGTATTCCCTGTAAATAACTCTGCTCCTGTAAATATAATCGCTATAAATGCTGTGGGGAAGATAGAAGCATACATAAACTTCTGCATGGTCTTCGACACGGACCGAGGGTCACCTGGCGTGTTGGGTGTTCCCCCAGCAAATATATTACACGCTTGACCCGCCATACCAATATACACCCCAGCCATAAATGCTTGAAGTAACAAGCGATCGAATCGTAATGATGTCTTCCTTAAACCATACTCGATCACCCTACGATAAATATCTGGAGACGCCGTTGTAACCATCTTCTCTAGCTTATAGTAGATATATATTTATATACAGAGATATAGATATATATATAGATATAGATAGATATATGTATAGAGTTTATATTATTATTAGAGAGATAGGGAGAGAGAGAGAAAATTCTATACTCTGCTGTCTGTATACACCCCAATATCTTTTATTTTATCTTCTTAGTTCATCTCTCTCTCTTTCTCTCTTCTTCAAAAACAATTATTATTATCTTGATGTGTTTGAGGGGGAAGGGGGGGGGGGGGGGGGGGCAGGTTATAAGGTGTCTCTCTAGATATAAAAAGAATAAAAAGAGTAAAATATAAAAGAATAATAAGAAGAGAAAAGAAGAAAAGAGAGAGAGGGACAGGACAGAGAAAGAGAGAGAGCAGACAGATATATATATATATATATAGATATAGATATATATATATACCCTCTGTTAAACCAGGTCTAATCTCTCTCTCCCAAACAAATATAATACTGTCTCTTTCTTAAATATCTTCTCTAAAATAAAAAAGAATAAAAAAGAAGAAGAAGAAAATACAAACTAAGCCCCCAAATAACAGCAACAGCAAATATAATAAACAGCAGCAGCAGCAGCAGCAGCAACAACACCTCTACCCTGTAACTGCAGCTGTCTATACGAGTATAATATTAAACTCTTCTTATAATAGACAATAGAATAAAAATAATTAAGTTTATTTAATATAATACACACTTGTCCCCACAAAACAAACACAAATACAACAGCAGCAGCAGCAGCAGCAGCAGCAGCAGCAGCAGCAGCAGACAGATTATTATATCGCTGCTGCAGCAGGAGGCTGCTGCTGCCGGCGGGTGCTTAGGGGGATTCTCTCTGTCGCTCTTTTCTAAGACAAACAAATCTATTTTATTAATTTTTTGTTTTAATTATATATAAATTTAAATATATTTATTAAAAGCAATATAATTATATACAATATAATACCACTTTCATACAAACCCCCACACCCACAAGGGTGCTGAGAAGAGCTGGCGTGGGGGGGGCCTCTAGCATAGGCCTGCTGCTGCTTTCGATCGTATATTAACTCAATTTAATATCAAATATTTTATTATTTTGTTTTAAAATAAATTAATTTTACGTTTATATACTACAGACATATATTTATATACTCTAAATGCTTCTATAAGAACACCCCTCCACCAGCAGCAGCAGCAGCAGCAGCAGCAGCAGCTGCTGCTGCTGCAGCAGCAGCAGCAGCAGCAGCACCTGTTCTAACCCGTAAAATATCGATGCTACACCATTCGATTTGTTTCTTTCTTGTTTAATTAATTATATTAATTAATAATTAAATAATTTAATTAAATATATTTACAGAAACAAAAGCAGACAGGGGCCCCCAAGTACTATCAAACCGCGACGCTCGCCACCCCACGAATCTGCTTCGGCTGCAGCAACAGATTGTTTTTATTTGTTATTATTATTATTATTATTTTTATTTATTATTTATTATTTATTGTATTATTATATATTAATTTTCTTAATTAATATATAACTAGCAACAGAGAAGGAGTATTTATAGTTGTAAATAAAATTAATAATATATTTTGTCTCCTATACATCTGTGACAACGTCACAGATAACCATTAGACAGCCGAGGGGCTTCATCTAGAGCCTGCTGCAGTATAAGATATATGCTTTGAGGGGTTTGTTTATATATATATATATATATATATATATATGTATATATATATATATGTATATGTATATATGTATATATATATATATATATATATGTATATGTATATGTATATATGTATATATATATATATATATATATATATGTATATATATATATATATATATGTATATGTATATATGTATATATATATATATATTATAGCTGTACGTACGCCTTGTGGTTTCTGGTGAAGGTAACAAACTCACGAGACAGTCAAGTAGAGACATCGAGGGTAGCTCAGGCTGTCTACAGCAGGTAGCTATAGTTAATGGTGTTGTGTTTAGGGGGATTAGGCTCATCGTAGCTTGTATCTATCATTGCTTCAAGGATGGGAGAGAACGGCCAAGGGGCTGTTTTAAAATACTCTGTAAAGTTAGTGCATGCAGGAAGGAGGGTTTTGCTGTTAGACGGGTGGGGCTGTATTGCTGTATTAGTTGCGGGGGAAGGGAGGGGGGAGGGGGGGGAGGGGGGGGAATGGGGGGGGGGGGAGCGAGCAGCATCTCATGAGAGACTGTCTCCTTTCTCGACAACTCGCCGGTTCTTCGGTGTCTGAGGGAGAAAAGCAAAGGGGACAGAAGGGGAGCCCATCAGTTGCTAGTTAAGAATTCTTCTGTGAAGGCATTGACGCCAGCGTCATCGCATGCATCAAAAGCAAGCAGCAACACCGCTCCTTTGGGGCTGTCTTCCAGCAGAAATTAGAAGTGGAGTTAAAGCTCACAGCAACCAATCCCTCCGTATCATCTCAACCCTGAATCCACGCCAGCTTTATTTGCTGCACGGCAGCCAGCGGGCCTAGTATGTGGGGAGAACTCTGTTGCTTTTCGGGGCTGTCATCTCGAGTAGCTTCCCTCTTTTGCAGCTATCAAGTGTCTCTTTCTATCTATTTTATTTATATTTGGTAAATCTGTATGTTTAGTCGGAGCAGACGAGAGCAGAGAGAGCCTCACCACCAAATCTAGAATGCCTGCTGAGTTGCTTTGCTCTGTAGAGAAGTTCTAAACTTATTCTAAACAGAAGAAATGACACCGACACCTATGATCTCTAAACCCTATGCCTATTCTTCAACCCTTCAACCCTTTTGTCCTCGGAGGAGGATTTAGAGTGATAACCATGTGCTGTTAGATGGGAAGGCCATCACTCCAATATGGCTGGTTATCTTGTTGCACAGAAAGGAATGTAGCATTTACATTCTATCTAGCGTAAATTGTCTTAATAATTAAAAAGATTGGAGGGAAATGCATGCACCTTTGTTCGTCTTCCTCATGTGACGGCTGCAGCTAGCCCGAAGCAGTGGAGTCCCTGACTCTTCTGAAGACGTACTTTCGTCAACAGAACAGAGCTCCAGAAGCTATTGCTATTACTCGTATTGAAACGGGAGACAGTAGAGCTACAGAGCTACAGCTGTATCCAACTAAGGGCCCCATTTTTGTGGAGCGCATGCGGGGTACCCAAGGTGTCCTGCATGCGCTGCGGCGTAGGCTTGTCCCCGTTCCTGAAGGAGAAAATAAAACCCGCGAGATACGAAGGCGTAAACAAGGGAAGATATCGATGGCTCACTACTTCAAGATATGCTTGTCTTGGGTGAGCAGACGCCCAGTGTCGGCTACACTCGTACTTGAGGCTCCTAGCCAAGTGCGATGATCATTCATGCTTCAACGGGTGATAGAGGGGTCAATACAGCAGTTGGGGAAGGGGGGGGGGAGAGGGGAGCACGCTAGGCTTCTGGGGGCTGGTAGAGTGCTACTCTCGGCCTGCAAATCTGAGTACTTACATAGACGATCAGGTAATAACATAGAAGAACAGTCTGAACTCGGAAGCCCAGCAAAATCTTGAGATTTTTTACCATAGCTGGACGGATATCCCAATGAATTGTAGAACGTCTTTCCCCTCAGTCAGAGGCTGTGATAGCATTTATGTTGTTAGAAGAGACTCAACAAATACGCACACTTCAACTACGCCCCCCTCCCCCCCCCGGCCCCCCCCCCCAAGTATAACTACGGTTGACGGGTTGCTCGATTGTCTACTAGCAACGTCTTGAATCCCTACGATTTTGTTTAAAACATCCTTCCTCACCCACAGGAGAATTCTGCCCTTCTAGCTTCAGGGTAGCCCAACCTTGGGGGTGTCCCTGTCCCATTAACATGCGCCTTCTATGTCTAGAGCGCTTATTTTATATATATTATAGCACTTAGGTATTCAGAAATAATTTCTCACACTTTTCTTCAAAGACCATCATAGGATGATACAAGTGGAAAAGAGAAAGGACTTGGGAATGGGAGAAACATTTGTCATATATTATATCAACGGGGGGGCGAGTGCTACATTCAACAGCAATAAGACCGACACTTCTATTGAATATTTGTTAATCGATACGAGCCGTCATCGATTAAGTTTAGGTGACTAGGAGCGTAGACATTTATAGAGGAGCCTGTGGGGCATCTTAAACCTTTTCCCCCACAGATGTTATGCGGCGTGTACAGAGGGACATATATTATTACAGCTGCGTTGTATGCAGCTCCCCTAAATCCCCTCCTGTGATCTGCGCCCCCTACCTCTATCTATCTATTGCTGGGTTGACGACCCCGCTGAGAACGCCTTCAGTGATTCTTTATCGCTCCCCTATTGGTTTGCCTGTAGGCCAACACTAACTCGCTTCTCGAGGCTTCTGGTCTGCTGTCATTTATTATATACTATATACTTTTAGTTAGGGGGGACTGCCACCAATGAACACTTCTCCCAACTCAGACACACACGATAGAGATCCCCTTACTGACCAGTGGTCAGACCACCACTCCGATAGCTATGCGGGATCTGATCTGCACCAGCAACAGCAAACAACAGCAGCATCTGTAGATGCCCCACGTCTTTTCCCTCTACTTCTTTCTCTGTCTCTTGGCTGTGTTCTCCTCTGTAGCCTCTCTTACTCCTTTCTCTTATCGGTACATTCACCATTTGTTGGTCTCCTAAGCTCACAAGGGCGTGTGCTATGTAGGAAGCGAGGAGGCAGACTGCGCCTGATAGATATCCTTGAAGTTGATGCATGCATTCTAATTGAGTACAGCATAGCTTCTGTAGGCCAAGAAAATCTTTGACGATTGCATCTCATGTATATATATATATATATATATATATATATATATATATATATATATATATATATATGTATATATATATATATTAAAAAGGGCTAGAGACTGCTCCCATACATGGTTACCTTGAAGGAGGAGGGGTACAGCAAGGATTGCTCTATCGAGTTTCTTCCAAAGAAATTTCTCTCTAGTCTCCAGGAGTCGCAGACACCGCAGCATAAAGACCTTGAGCTAGTGTAGACCCCCTACCATACCCAGACTCGATGGATGTTGATTAAGATATATTTATTTGTTTTTAAAGAAGCTATCTCCTTATCTTTATAGATATACCTTCTTACAGATTTTGCTTGGGATGCCCCTCGTCTAACACAAATAACACCCTTCATATATATAAAACCCCACCTCCTTCCTCCCCCCCAAACCCTAAACCCCCCTCCTTCCTCTTCCCCCCCAAGCCCTAAACCCCCCCCCCCCCCTTTTTTTTTATTTTCTTCTTTCTATTGCAGGTCTAAGAGTGTATACAATTGTTAAACAGATATTCCTGGCTGTTAGATTTAATAAATATAAGAAGGTAAGAACATCACTATTTATATTTATCTTGTACTTTCTTTCAGAGTTGTATGTTT
>OY986946.1:5982610-5987610 GCA_963920595.1 Eimeria praecox | reverse complement strand
AAGTTTGTTTGCTTATAAATACAATTAACGCTTCGTCTTATTCTTTAAAACCATATAGAAAAACTCTTTGGGAATAAATACTCTCTTAATACTGTTGATGCTCCTGC
This sequence comes from Eimeria praecox, assembly GCA_963920595.1. NCBI lineage: Eukaryota > Apicomplexa > Conoidasida > Eucoccidiorida > Eimeriidae > Eimeria > Eimeria praecox. Next base: position 5,987,503 of record OY986946.1, on the reverse strand, counting down.
TCCTGCTGCTGCTCCTCCTCCTCCTGCTGCTGCTGCTGCTGCTGCTGCTGCTGCTGGTGCTGGTGTTGGTGTTGCTGTTGTTGCGGAAGCAGCAAAAGCTGCTGCTGCAGGAGACAGAAACAAACTGTGAAAGCCTCGCATGCACACCCTATTTCAAAGAAGGCGAGGGGTTTATATATATATATATATATATATATATATATATATATATATATATATATATATATATATATATATATATATATTAGCTTGGAGCTAACGTTTATATATTTGTTTATATTTGTGTTTATAGATATATTTTTTTATAAAACGTAATTAATTAAAACAATAAAAGGAGACAGGAGACGGCCTACTGTCTGCTTCTATAGAACCTGTAGAAAGGAGACACTTCAATTGAAGAGGAGACACTTCATAGTTTATAACAAACTTAAACACAGATAACAATAATAGGAGACAGCGTAAAAAGAGAAGGGAGACAGATATGATGCAGGGGGGGCCCTCGGCCTTCTCTCTCTCTCTCTCTCTCTCTCTCTCTCTGTCCCTCTCTGTCTCTCTCTGTCACTCTCTGTCTCTGTCTGTCTCTCTGTCTCTCTGTCTCTCTGTTTCTCTCTCTCTGTCTGTCTGTCTCTCTCTCTCTCTTCGGGAGCTCTACGTACACCGCAACGCATGCAGAGACACCCTCATACAATGTGTTAGGAGGGGGGCCCCCCGGGGGGCCCCCCCGGGGCCCGTCGAGATACAAGGGTTGGGGGTCTTGGGGGGCCCCTCAGGACTTGATCTAAGGGAAATAAGAAATAGCAGACAAATAAATTAAAATAATTCAAATATTATTTATTTTTAATAAAGAATAAATTTCTAAAGAAGACGAAGGACGTAGACAAAGGAGGGGGGGGCCCCCTGCTATGATGGGGGGCCCCCCATTGGCTGGGGGGCCCCCGAAGGCAGGCCTTAAGGGGGCCCCCCAAGTATTATTTTATGGTTTCTTCTTTGTTTTTTTTTGGTTTTATTTTTGTTTTCTTCACTTAAATAGTTTTTTATATTTGTTAAATTATATAGAAAAACATATTTCAATATATTTAGCTGTCTATTTCTGCGGTGTATCGACACCGTAGACCCCAAGGGGGCCCCTCTTGTTGTTGGGGGCCCCAAGGACGATGTCGCCTGGGGTCTGTTTAAAGACCCTCAGGGGCCCCTGCCTTTGTGTGTGTTGCAGATCTTCCTTGCGGGGGGGGGCCCTGGGGGCCCCCGTCTATGGGGGCCCCCCTCCATCGAGGGCAGCAGCAGCTGCTGCTGCCCCTACAGGGGGCCCCCGGGGGGCCCCCTGTAGAAGCCCAGGGGGCCCCCGGGGGGCCCCCTGTAGAATCCCAGGGGGCCCCCGGGGGGCCCCCTGTAGAATCCCAGGGGGCCCCCGGGGGGCCCCCTGGGCATCCTCAAGTGTAGCCTCCCAAGCAGCACCTATAAGGGCCCCTCAAGGGGCCCCTCATAGTTGTATATTCTCTCCTCTTAGATCTGAAGGTGCAGGGCTTCTCTCTCATTGGTGGGGGCCCCTAAACCCTCCCTGTATGGGGCCCCCCCCCCCTATCAGTTCGCAACAGTTTGGGGACTGTCAACAAATAATGAAGAAGTGTGATGTATCGCAGCTTCCTCCTTGGCGTCGTTGGCTGCCTAAGAGAAGGCCAAGGCCTCTCTATGGATCTGGGGGGGCCCCCGGGGCCCTGGGGGCCCCCGGGGCCCCGGGGGCCCCTGGGGGCCTCGAGGAATTGTTGAGGGCAGCAACTGTTTCTTTGCTGCAGAAGATTGAACCCTTGCTGTTGGGGCCCCCGCAGGGGAATGCATGCACTCGGGCTGCTGCTGCTGCTGCTGCTGCTGCTGCTGAGAAGGAGGAGGAGGAGAAGGCCTTAGGGATATTGTTGGGGGCCCTCGAAGGATCTTGCTTTGGTGTGGGGCCCCCGGGGGCCCCCCCCTCCCCCTTTCTTCGAAGCCAATTTACGTTTGTGGGGCCCCCGAGGGGATCGAGGGGCCCCCCGTTAGTTATACCTCGTCTTTCTTCTTTGGTTGCTGCAGCAACACACCCTTTGGGGGCCCCCTCACCTTATGGGGGCCCCCCAGATACAGAAGAAGAGGCCCTCGATGCTGCTGTTGAGTTTGTTTCTGAGGTGTATCCTTACCTCGCTGATTGCTGTGGGGCCGCAGATATTAAAGAAGTTGCTGCTGTTATACTTGAAGAGATTGAGGGGCTTCTGTCTCTTCTAGGGGCCCCGGGGGCCCCCCGGGGGCCCCTCAGGGCCGCCCAGCTGTTGCTGGCTTTGGGGGCCCCCTGTGGGGAAGCAGCAAGCGAACCTAAACCCTTGCTGCCACCGCACTTGAAGCTATACAAGATACAGCAGCAGCAACGAAGGCTGCTGCTGCTGCTGCAGCAGCATCGACACAGCCTACAGCGACTTATGGATATCGCGGTGCTGCCGCCGCAGCCAAACACCTGCAGCAGCAGCAGCAGCAGCAACAGCAGCAGCAGCAGCAGCAGCAGCAGAGGCGGGGGCGTCAATACAGCAACACTCGTGCCGTTGCTGCAGCTGTACTTTCAAGCAAATGTACATTCTCCTGCTTCTTTGTTGGTGTTATTGGAGGCAGCAGCAGGAAAGGACGGCTCTGCTGCGGTGTATGCTGAGGGGGGCCCCCAGGGGCCCCCCTCAGCATATACCCTGGGGGGCCCCCTGGGGGGCCCCCCTGGAGTATCAGAGGGCCTCCACTTGTCTGTAGAAGATCTTATGAAGGTCCTTCGACTTGTTGTACGTTATACTGAACCCTTAGAGGGCCTCCAGGGGGCCCCTAAGGAAGGCCCTGGGGGCCCCCCCCTTCTAGAAGCTGCTGAGTCTGTATACCCTCGAGCACCAGTACTACCTGGGCAAGCAGCAGCAGCAGCAGCAGCAACAGCAGCAGCAGCAGCAGCAACAGCAGCAGCAACAGCAGCAGCAGCAGCAGGTTATAAGAAGCGTGTGGGGGAGTGTTTCTTGCTGCTGCTAGATCGTGTGGGGTTGCTGCTGCAGCAGCAACCTGATAGATTTGGTGAGGAGGGAATAGCAGATATCTGCAGGGCTTTAAACAAACTGAAGAAAAAATATAATACTACAAGGAGACACCAAATAGATATGAGAGCAGCAGCAGCAACAGCAGCAGCAACAGCAGCAGCAGCAGCAACTGCGGCTACAGATGCGCAGCTTTCTTCCTCTGCAGCACCAACACCATCCCCAGCAGCAGCAGCAGCAGAAGCAGCAGCAGAAGCAGAAGCAGCAGCTGCAGCAGCAGCAGCAGCAGGCCCTCTTCTCCGTCCTTTCTCTGACTTATTAGATATATGGCAGCGCCCCTTAGGTATTGCTCTTCTAGAAGAATTGCGTCTGTCTCTTCATACTTATAAATATTTTTCTTTAATTGATATAGGACAGTTCTTATGGGACTGGGGCCCCCAGGGGCCCCCCCTTAGTAGCCCCTATCATCCTCATCCTCTAGTGAAGAGTACGGGTTCGAGGCTCACTGGGGGCCCCCTGGGGGGCCCCCTAGGGGGCCCCCTGGGGGGCCCCCTAGCGGGGGCCCTAGGGGGGCCTCTAGGGGGGCCCCTAGGGGGGCCTCTAGGGGGGCCCCTAGGGGGGCCCCTAGGGGGGCCCCCCGGGGCCCCCTTGGTAAACCCTCTTGAGGGGGCCTCTGAAAGCATGCAGAAGGGAGATCTGCAGAAGGTGCTGCGAGAAGACAACACTCAGAAGGAGACAGCTGCTGCTGCTGCTGCTGCTGCTGCTGCTGCAGCTAGTGCTGCTGCTGCTGCTGCTGCTGCTAATGCTGCTGCAGTTGTCGAGCTGCAAGAAAGAGTAGCAGGGGAGACGTGGAAGCTCATTGGGGGGATGAAGTATGGATACACCGGAAAGGCTCTCAAGGTGAGCCCCAAACCCTAAACCCTAAACCCTAAACCCTAAACCCTAAACCCTAAACCCTAGACCCTAAAACCCTAGCTTAAAGGCCCTTCCCCGATCCCATTCGCTACAGCAGGGGCGTTTGTAGGAAAGGCGGGGGACTGAGGTTTGAGCTCCTCTCAGTGTTTTCTTAACTAGGGTTTACCCTCCCTAAACCCTAGTAAACCCTACTAAACCCTAGTAAACCCTAGTAAACCCTAGCAAACCCTAGTAAACCCTACTAAACCCTAGTAAACCCTAGTAAACCCTAGTAAACCCTACTAAACCCTAGTAAACCCTAGTAAACCCTAGTAAACCCTAATAAACCCTACTAAACCCTACTAAACCCTAATAAACCCTAATAAACCCTAATAAGCCCTATTAACCCCTAATAAACCCTATTAAACCCTAATAAACCCTAATAAACCGTAGAGGGTTTATGAGGATTTGTGTTTGGTGGCTACAGCTATTTGTTGATATGGAGGTGTTTGATCGACGTTTGTTTCGAGGGCTTCTACGACATCTCCCCAAGATATTTAATTTTCATTGGGAGGGAGATTTTGTTGCTGCTGTCTTTGCTGCAGCAGCAAAGACAGCAAAAACATGTATGCTGTCTCCTCTACTGTCTCCAACATCCTCCTGTCTCCTCACATAACAACAACTATCTATCTGTCTATCTCTGTCTCTCTGTGTCTCTCCTACTCTGTGTCTATCTCTGTCTCTCTGTCTCTCTGCTAATCTGTGTCTATCTCTGTCTCTTTGTATCTCTGTCTCGCTGTCTCCTAAGCCGTGTTTATCTCTGTCTCTCTGTCTCTGTCTCTCTTCCAAGCCAACTGTCTCCTTAGGGTGTATATCACAGGGATGTGTCTCCTTCTTTGCTTACTTACTTCTGTCTGTCTCCTCGACTGCTCTTCTAAACTCTGTTTGTTTTTGTTGGTTGTTTCTGTATCTC
>OY986946.1:5970110-5975110 GCA_963920595.1 Eimeria praecox | reverse complement strand
ACACAATAAACACAATAAACACAATAAAAACAATAAACACAATAAACACAATAAAAACAATAAACACAATAAAAACAGTAAAAACAATAAACACAATAAAAACAATAAACACAATAAAAACAATAAAAACAATAAAAACACAATAAACACAATAAACACAATAAACACAATAAACACAATAAAAACAATAAAAACAATAAAAACAATAAAAACAATCAAAGATAAGACAGGAGAAAACAATAAAATAATAAAAACAAACAATAAAATAATAATTATAACACAAATCAAAATAAAATAATAATTTTATTATTATTATTATTATTATTATTATTATTACATTTTATTTTATCTGCAGACATTGGATTTTATCTCTATTTGGCTGGCGTGTAGGATATATCTCTCTTAAAGAAGCTAGAAAACAAATAAATATACAATAACAAACTAAACATATCTCTCATATTCTGTCTCTGTCTCTGTCTCTGTCTCTGTCTCTGTCTCTGTCTCTGTCTCTCTCTCTCTCTCTCTCTCTCTCTCTCTCTCTCTCACTCTCTCTCTCCTTCTATCTCTGTCTCTCTATCGTCCTAACTCCTTTCATACAATACGATCCTACCCTATTACTACAATGGGGGAGGGGGGCCCCCACCCCCATCGTAGAGGGGCCCCCCTATACGATGAGGGGCCCCCCGGGGCCCCTCCCCTACTACTACGACTAAGGACTGAGGGGAGAGGGGGGGGCCCCTTCTCCCTCTATAGTATAGTGGGGGCCTCCCTCCTAAAGGGGGCCCCCCCGGGGTCCCTTTTCTTATTGGGGGCCCCCGAGGGGCCCCTGGGGGCCCCCTTCATAGTGGGGGCCCCCTATATAGTGGGGGCCCCCTTCATAGTGGGGGCCCCTGGAGGGTATATCTTTGGGGTTTACGACTCTTATAAGGGGGCCCCATAACTAACTGTCTCTAATAATATTTCTTAATTGACTTATCCCTCAACATATATTCAAACAAAAACCTAAAAAAAAAACAAAGATGTTAAACACAAGCCGCCTTGGAAACGCAACCCTTGGGGGCCTGAGGGGGGCCCCCCCAAACAAAACCCTGCAGGGGCCCCTCCAGGGGCCCCCAACACAACCCTGCAGGGGCCCCTCCAGGGGCCCCTCCAGGGGCCCCCAAAAGATTGCATGCAGTTTATTTAATGCGAAAGAAAAACCCCGACAATCGGGTGTATCTGCAGCAGCAGCATACAGAGGGCTCAAGTTTATATTTAGAGTCTGTACACACAATATGCATGCGTTAAGAGACACCACACATAACTACGAAAGAAGGGGGCCCCTATAGATAGGTATGAAGGGGGCCCCCCATACCCCTCATACCCCCCATACCCATATACCCCTACCCTTTCTGTCAAGTATAGAGGGGCCCCCAGCAGCAGGCTCCCAGGGGCCCCCACGTGCGTATACACTCCAGGGCCCCCCTCTGCATGCATGCATATACTATGGAGACAGAGGGGGGGGGGGTTAGAATAGAGTAGAATAGAATAGAATATGTTAGTATATGTTAGTAGTAGTAGGTAGTATATATATATATATATATATATATATATATATATATATATATATATATATATATATATATATATATATATATATATACTACCTACTACTACTAACATATACTAACATTATATATATATATATATATATATATATATATATATATATATATATATGTTAGTATATGTTCGGGTTAATATCCTGTAGCATCAGGGGCTTCTGATAGTAGACAAGTGCGAGAGAGTTGATTCCACAAAGATTTATTTGTGGGGGCCCTCCAATCGCATGAATCGTTAGGGAGCCAAGGGAAGAGTCGGGGGGCCCCCCTAAATATTTTTTCAATATCTTTTTGAGATAACTTCGTCTTAACTCTGTCTCTCGTTAATTGTTGTCGTACAAGTAATAACACATCCCAATCCCCCAATAAAGATATTTGTTGGAGAAGGGAATCAGATTCTCTCAATTGTTTGAATATATTAACTACAAAACGCTCCATATCTAAAAATAATAAACGCATTAATTCCTTGTTATCTATTGTTTCTAAACCCCAAAGCCCCAAAGACTTCTTTGCTTTCTTTCTTGCTGCATGCAAAGATGCATCAAAATCAAATTTTGATGATGATGGCCACCATGTCTCTAGTGTCTCCTTAACCTCACGTAAACTATAAGAACGATTAGATATATCCCCCTCATTATTAATAATATTATTAATATTATTATTATTATTATTATTAAGCTGTTCTATTCCTTCTTCTGTGATGACAGCCCTCATCTCTTCATCACATTTTAATAAATCTGCTGATAATATAAAACAAACAAAAATAAAAAACAACACATATCGAGATAAATAACCTTCTCTACTATCCCCGAATATAAACATTCTCCTTATACGGTTAGATCTGTTGTTCTTCTCTAAATCAAATAGATGAAACATCTCTAACCTTTTAAATTGTTTTTAAATAGATAATAATATATAATACTACAATATCAAATCGTAAACTAAGAGAAACAGATTCAAAAATATTTAGAGAGTTTTTGTTTGTGGTGTATGCATCGAGCGGAGGCTCCCTAATATCCCAACAGTAGTATTTTATTGAGGTTATTGAGGTTATTATGATTAAAAACAAAAAAAATAAATATTTATTTGGTTTTTACAATCAAATAAACCCTAAAATAAAACAAAAGCCAACAATCAATCACAATAAAACAGCGAAAAACTCGCCGCAGATCTCGAGTGTATCCTCAGCTCGGGTGTATAGGCAGCTGCCTGCTTTGCGTTCTTGGGTTTATATATTTTTTTAAAAAAACAACAACAAGTTTTACTAATTTATAATTGTTTTTAATTTAAAATATATATTATATTATACAGCAGAATATCAAATCCCAGGCAGCAGCAACAGAGTACGAGTAGCTGCTGCTCTGCCTCTTCTCGCATGCATATACACCCCGAGTTCATACACATGTGCTTTGTTGTTTATACCATATCCTCTTCAAAATAATTCTAAATAAAATTAAATATATTTATTTATTTTAATATTTTATTTATCCATAGATGTTCTCATGAGGTGTATCGACAGCCTCCAACCTCTGATATTGTATACGATATACACTTTCTTAACGTACAACCTCTGCGACATGCAATTAAATCGAAGACGTTAGGAACAAAGCCCCAAAAAACAAACAGTAGACTTCCCCTACAGCATCTGTGCCTCCTCAGCTTAGCGGATCAAGGGCCTGGGGCTGCTGTTGTGCTGATAGAGACTAGCCTGCTCATACCTATCACACACATACCCACGGCTACCCTGCTTGCATGCAGGGCCACCCCCCCCCCCCCGCCCTCCCCCCCCCAACCCCCCCAACCCCCTTTACTTGCATGCTCGACGATTGTAGTTTATAGTATTGAAGATTGTTGAACACATGAGTCTTAGTATTCGGTCTACACGCAAGCAGCAGCGCATGCACCAAGGTTATCCTACATGAGAAGGGCGAGTGTTTCTCTCTCTCTCTCTCTCTCTCTCTCTCTGTATATATATATATATGTATATATATATATATATATATATATATATATATATATATATATATATATATATATATATATATATATTCGAGGCCTTGATATGAGGTGTAAGGACAGTTGTCTGTCTCTATAATGCAAGGAGAGTCTTCTGTCTCTCTTAGAATCTTAGATTGTTAACTAGAGTTAAATGAAAGAGAGATTCGCAGCAGCAGACTCCACAGAATCCTGAGATCAACAACAAACAGGGTCCCCTATCCCTGTTGATGGCTGTCATGTTCTACGATCGAGTAAGGATGGGAAATGTATGGAGGGTTTCACAGAGCAGCTAACCTGTCCCTTAGTTAACATACACCCTGAACAGAAGGAGACACCATCTTGGGGCTGCTGTGTGGAGGAGACACTATCTTGTGCGTTGCAACACTCTCTGCTGCGGCTGTTTCTACAAGACAGCCCTGCATGCAGCATGCATGCATGCATGCATGCATGCATGCATGCATGCCCAAGGCCCTTTTCATGTAAGCACGAAGACAGCAGCAAATTGTTGAAGAATTGCTCTCCTTAAGGATTCAACTTCTATGAAAGGGGAATGCATGCACTGACAGCAGGCAGATCATACAGCATCTGTCTCCTCCGTTCATCTCAAACAGCATGCATCCTTGCGTATACAACAGCCCCAAATACGGTTGACAGGATTGGTGCTTCGAGGGGAGGCAGACAAACAAAAGGAAATCGTGTGAGGACAAAAACGTGGAGTGTCAGTATATGCTGCTGCTTGCTGCTGCTTGTTGCTGCTGCTGCTGCTGCAGATTCCCCTTCGCTGAGGGATCGAGGCATGCTCACAAGTCAGTGAGAAGCTCTGAGCTGTGTGTATGGGCTGGGAGAAGCACTTAATGTGGTTAGTCCAATCAACAGAAAAGCAAGTAGCAACCCCCCTCATACAACAGGCCTCAAGATGCTGATGAGGCGGGGGCTACGGGCAGCAGTAGATGAGGGTATAAGCAAAAATGAAAGTGCTTCCGAGCTAGTCGTAGGTAGAAGTAGAGGTAGAGGGGTAGATAGCCAAAGAAGAATAAGTATAGCTAGAGATCCACCAAATATAAAGAATCGTGTGTGCCCCTCTCTATATTCGACAAGTTGGCTCCTACAAACTGTTAAGAGTCTTTCAGCTCTTGCCTACTCTATAAATGTTTTCGCTTCTATGTAGCGCCATTTAATCTACACGGAGGTACTCTGATATGTTTAAGAGGATTTGATTCACGAAGAAGAACCACAAAAAAAAACAGTAAGATTGGTGTCTTTATTTATTTTCTACTGTCTATTTTGATTGGTGTCTTTATTTATTTTCTACTGTCTATTTTGATTGGTGTCTTTCTTTATTTTCTACTGTCTATTTTGATTGGTGTCTTTCTTTATTTTCTACTGTCTCTTTTCTTTTTT
>OY986946.1:5947610-5950110 GCA_963920595.1 Eimeria praecox | reverse complement strand
GTTGTCTCCTTCTATTTATTTTTATTGTTTATTTTTATTTGTCTCTACATTTTTGTCTGTCTCCTCTCAGGCAGACAAATAAAAATCAAGATGCAAAAGCCCTCTTTACGGTGTATAGGCAGCTGCTTGCGGTGTATAGGCAACTATTTATGGTGTATAGACAGCTGTTGACGGCTCGTATATATATATATATATATATATATATATATATATATATATATATATATATATATATATATATATATATATATATATGTATTCTATCCATGTGTCTATCTGTCTACCTTTCTATCTGTCTAGCTACACATATAATATATCTATCTATCTATATCTATCTATCTCATATATATATATATATGTCTGTTTAGTTTGTCTTTGTCTTTAGAAATATATATTTTTTGTATTTGTTTATCTTTGTGTTTTTTTTATTATTTGAAGTTAAATAAAATAAAAGAATAAAAATATATTAGTATGTTTTATATCGATTTGTCTTTGCTATTATTTAACAAGGAGTCCTTCCTTGCTGCTGCTGCTGCTGTTGCTGCTGCTGCTGTTGCTGTTGCTGCTGCTGCTGCTGCTGTGTCTTGCTGCTCTGCTGCAGCAGGAGACTGGTGAGGAGACAGCGAAATAAATACAACAGCAAGCAAAATCAAACACCCGGCAACCCCCCAAGATATCTGAAAAAACAAAAAACAAAAAGGAGACAGAAGAAAAGATAGAGACAGAGAGAGACAGAGAGAGAGACAGAGAGAGAGAGAGAGAGAGAGAGAGAGACAGAGAGAGAGAGGGAGAGAGAGACAGAGAGAGAGACAGAGAGAGACAGAGAGATAGACAGAGAGAGAGAGAGAGAGAGAGAGAGAGAGAGAGAGAGAGAGAGAGAGACAGAGAGAGACAGAGAGAGACAGAGACAGAGAGAGACAGAGACAGAGAGAGACAGAGAGAGATAGAGAGAGAGACAGAGAGAGACAGAGGGAGACAGAGAGAGACAGAGAGAGGCAGAGAGATAGACAGAGAGATAGAGAGAGACAGAGAGAGACAGAGACAGAGAGAGACAGAGAGACAGAGAGGGAGACAGAGACAAGCAATTATATTTAAAGGAGACAGAATAGAAAGAGACAGCGACAGACACAGTCAATTATATTTAAAGGAAACAGAAAAAAAGAGACAGAGACAATTAATTATATTCAAAGGAGACAGAAGAAATGATAGAGACAGAAGAAAAGATAGAGAAAGAGACAGAGACAATTAATTATATTCAAAGGAGACAGAAGAAAAGATAGAGACAGAGACAGAGAGAGACAATTAATTCTATGTAAAGGAGACAGAAGAAAAGATAGAGACAGAGACGGAGACAAGACAGAGACAGAGACAATTAATTATATTTAAAGGAGACAGAAGAAAAGATAGAGACAGAGACAGAGAGAGACAATTAATTCTATGTAAAGGAGACAGAAGAGAAAGAGACAGACAGAAACAATTATATATTTGAAGGAGACATAATAAACAAATATAATTGTATTTGAAGGAGACAGAATAGAAAGAGACAGAGACAGATTTATTTAAAGGAGACAGAGGAAGAGGAGACAATCAAATCTAAAGGAGACAGAGAAGACACTGTCGATACACCCGAAACAAACAAAAACAAAAAAAACAAAACAGAGACAAACAGAAATAGAGATAGTAAAGAAGAGAGACAGACAGAGACAGAGACAGACAGAGACAGAGACAGACAGAGAGAAAGAGACAGAGACAGAAAGAGACAGAGACAGAAAGAGACAGAGACAGATACAGACAGAGAGAAGGAGACAGAGACAGAAAGAGACAGAGACAGAAAGAGACAGAGACAGATACAGACAGAGAGAAAGAGACAGAGACAGAAAGAGACAGAGACAGATACAGACAGAGAGAAAGAGACAGAGACAGAAAGAGACAGAGACAGATACAGACAGAGAGAAAGAGACAGAGACAGAAAGAGACAGAGACAGATACAGACAGAGAGAAAGAGACAGAGACAGAAAGAGACAGAGACAGATACAGACAGAGAGAAAGAGACAGAGACAGAAAGAGACAGAGACAGATACAGACAGAGAGAAAGAGACAGAGATAGAAAGAGACAGAGACAGATACAGACAGAGAGAAAGAGACAGAGACAGAAAGAGACAGAGACAGATACAGACAGAGAGAAAGAGACAGAGACAGAAAGAGACAGAGACAGATACAGACAGAGAGAAAGAGACAGAGACAGAAAGAGACAGAGACAGATACAGACAGAGAGAAAGAGACAGAGACAGAAAGAGACAGAGACAGATACAGACAGAGAGAAAGAGACAGAGACAGAAAGAGACAGAGACAGATACAGACAGAGAGAAAGAGACAGAGACAGAAAGAGACAGAGACAGATACAGACAGAGAGAAAGAGACAGAGACAGAAAGAGACAGAGACAGATACAGACAGAGAGAAAGAGACAGAGACAGAAAGAGACAGAGACAGATACAGACA
>OY986946.1:5932610-5935110 GCA_963920595.1 Eimeria praecox | reverse complement strand
GCAGCAGCAGCAGCAGCAACAGCAGCAGCAGCAGCAGCAGCAGATACAGCTGAAGGTGCTGTATGTACACCCGACAGCAGATGCTGCTGTCTCCGCCTTCGCAGCACCTCTTCTAGGCCTGCGTCTGGCGCAGGCGCTGCAGCAGGGCAGCAGCAGCAGCAGCAGCAGCAGCAACGGCAGCAGCAGCAGCAGCAGGAACAGAGCAGTGGTGTTTGCTGTAGACGGTGTTGAGGCTCATGAGGAAGCAGCAGCAGCAGTTGCTGCTGCGCTGCAGCAGCTGCTGCCAGCTAGGGAGAGACACCTCAGCTGCTGCTGCACTCTGCGGCATTCAATGTATGGCCTCCTTGCTTGCGACGAAACAGCAGCAGCAACAGCAGCAGCAGCAACAGCAGCAACAGCAGCAACAGCAGCAGAAGCAGCAACAGCAGCAGCAGCAAACAAGCAGCAGCAGCAGCAGCAGCAGCAGCAGATAGCGTTTCCCTTAACCCGTATCTTCTCTGTCCGCACCAGCACGGAAGAATCAGCAGCAGCAGCAGCAACAGCAGCAACAGCAGCAGCAGCAGCAACAGACAGTAGCAGTTTTGCTGCAGCTGCTGTTGCTGCTCTAACTCCCCTGGCTACTGCGCGTCTCCCCTTCACTTGCCCCACCACCAGCAGCAGCAGCAGCAGCAGCAGCAGCAGCAACAGCAGCAGCAGCAGCACGGCTTCGATCCCTGCATTAGATTGGGGGGGACTGCTGCAGCAGTGCCCTCAGTTAGCTGTAGCAGAGGCCTTTGCGCCTCTGTCAAGCTGCTGCTTCTCTCCAGCATTTGCTGCTGCTGCTGCTGCTGCAGAGCAACAGCAGCAGCAGCAGCAGCAGCAGCAGCAGCAGCAACAGCAGCAATATGCTATCCTTGCTGCTGCAGAAGCTCTCGTACGCGGGAGTCGCAGCAGTAGGCAGAGCAACAGAGCAGCAGCAGCAGCAGCAGCAGCAGCAGCAGCACAACCGTTGCTGCTGCGGGTTGCTGCTGCTGCGTTTCTGTGGCAGCAGCAGCATCTGCAGCAGGAGAGGCCCCGACAGCAGCTGCTGCAGCAGCTTCGGCTTCATGTAGAAGATTATGAAGTAGATGAGGTTAACAGCCTGCAGCTAGCTGCTGCTGTTGTTGCGCTGCAGCAGCAGCAACCACACGGGCCCCGAACCCTGCCGCAGCAGCTGCTGCTCCTTCGTGCTGCAGCATTCTATTTCTTCGACCCCAACAACAGCAGCAGCAGCAGCAGCAGCGGCAGCAGCACATTAGAGAAGGCAGCAACATTCTGCAGCCAGCTGCTGCATCGTTTCCCTAAGGCTTATCCCCGTCTATGGGCGGAGATTGAAGACGCTCTGCGGTGTACAGACACCTCAACAGCAGCAGCAGCAGCAGCAGCAGCAGCAACAGCAGCAACAGCAGCAGGAGGGGCGCCCTCTGCAGCAGCTGCTGATGCACTGCAGCAGCAGCAACATCCCCGTGAAGAAGCTGCGGCTGCTCTTCGCCTGCTGCGGCGCATAGACGAGGCCCTCTTCTCTCTCCGCGAATGTATAGACTTAACCCGTACCCTACCCTAAAGGGGGGCCCCCCAAGGGGGCCCCCCTTTAGGGTAGGGTACCCCCTGGGGGGCCCCCATTTAGGGCCCCCGATTTAGGGCCCCCCTAAGGGGCCCCGCCCCCTAGGGGGCCCCCCTAAAGGGGCCCCAATGGGGGGCCCCCCTAGGACCCCCTTCGCCCCCTAGGGGCCCCCTTATCTAGGGGGCCCCCTAGGTGTGTTTGGGTGGCTGTGTAGGTGTAGCTAACGAAGGCTATGGAGGCCCTTAGAGGCTTCTTTTGGTTTATAAGAGGGGCCCCTAAGGGCCCCCCTTAGGGTATAGTGCCCCTAAGGGCCCCCCTTAGGGTATAGGGCCCCTAAGGGGCCCCCCAGGGGGCCCCTAAGGGGCCCCCTGGGGCCCTTGTACCTATATACCTATACCCCTGGGGGTCTAGGGCCCCCAGGGGCCCCCCAGGGGCCCCCTCGTATAGTGTGTTGGCTGGAGAGACAGCGGGGGGGCTAACGTATTTGTGTGTGTCTCCTTTTTATAGTGTCTCCTTCAATCGTCTCCTCTGTACTGTCTCTGTCTGTCTCTGTTTATTATAATTAATCTCTGTCTCTGTTTATAGGATTAGGGATTTGCTGCTGTTTACAATAAACAAAAACAAACCCACAAATGTTAGCCATGATCACTGCTGCTGCTGCTGCTGCTGCAGTTGCCGCAGCAGCAGCAGCAGCAGCAGCAGCGGCTGCTGTAGCTAGCAACACGCAAGACGAAGGGTAGAACACCCCGCCAGAACAGTAGCAACTTCAGCTGCTGCTGTTGCTGCTGATGCTGCTGCTGCTGCTGCAACGGCCCGCAGTGTATTCGCTGCTGCAGCAGCAGCTGCTGCTGCAGCAGCAGCAGCAGCACCATCTGGTATTGTTGCTGCTGCAGCTGCTGCAGCTGCTGCAGCTGCTGC
>OY986946.1:5907610-5930110 GCA_963920595.1 Eimeria praecox | reverse complement strand
AGCAGCAGCAGCAGCTGCTGCTGCATCCCTGCTGCTGCTGTGTTGTCTTAATCTTATCGTTATCAAGACACACAGTATCCAGCAGCAGCAGCTCGCCCTCAACATCTGCTGCTGCTGCTGCTGTTGCTGCTGCAGTTCTGCTGCTGCTGCTGCTGCAGTGTACATACACCTCAGCTTTATCTGCTGTCTCTACACAGAATATCTGCTGCTGCAGCAATACCGCAGCTGCTGCTGCTGGATCAAACAAAGACAGACAGTCAGACAGAAACCCCGAAAACCTAATTTGCTTGAGAGACAAACAGCCTAGGGTTTAGGGTTTAGGGTTTAGGGTTTAGGGTTTAGGGTTTGTAGGGCGAGGCAGAGAAGGC
The DNA here is from genome assembly GCA_963920595.1 of Eimeria praecox. Lineage (NCBI taxonomy): Eukaryota > Apicomplexa > Conoidasida > Eucoccidiorida > Eimeriidae > Eimeria > Eimeria praecox. The sequence continues at coordinate 5,929,742 of OY986946.1, read as the reverse complement.
AGGACAGACAGCTAGAGGAGACAGGTATGGTGGGGACTCACAGTGCTAAGGTGTCTAGACAGCAGCAGAAGTAGATCTGTCTCCTATGCAGCAGCAGCAGCTGCTGCTGCTGCTGCTGCTGCTGTTGCTGTTGCTGCTGCTGTTGTTGATATCTACGCTGCAGCTGTAGCTGCAGCAGCAGAGGCCTTTTGCTGCTGTAGCTTTTGCTGCTGCTGGGGTTGACTTCCTCGCTGCAGCAGCAGCAGTAGCAGCAACAGCAGCAGCAGCAACAGCAGCAGCAGCAACAGCAGCAGCACCAACAGCAACAGGTGTATGAGTGTGTGTATGTATTCTTTTAATTGTTTTGCTGCTGCTGCTGCTGCTGCTGTTAAGTTTGTTGTATTTGTTTGATAATGATTTGTTGGGCTGTACGTACACCTGAGGTGTCTCTAGAGATACTTCAAATTAAATAATATATTTATATTTTTATAAAATAAATTAAAAATAAGGAGACACAAAATAATATTTTAAAATATATAAACAAATAAATCAACAAGACACAGATAGTATATATATATATATATATATATATATATATATATATATATATATATATATATATATATATATATATATATATATATATACAATATTAAATAAAATAATAGAAACAAATATGTAGAAATAAATACAGAGGCAAATGAAGACAGAGCAAGAGACAGAGAAGAGACAGATAAAGAGAGAGACAGAGACAGATAGAGAGGCAGAGACAGATAAGGAGACAGAGACAGATAGAGAGACAGAGATAGATAGAGAGACAGAGACAGATAGAGAGACAGAGACATATGAAGAGACAGATACAGATAAGGAGACAGAGACAGATAGAGAGACAGAGACAGATAGAGAGGCAGAGACAGATAAGGAGACAGAGACAGATAGAGAGACAGAGATAGATAGAGAGACAGAGACAGATAAAGAGACAGAGACGGATGAAGACAGAGACAAATACAAACACAGAGATAGAAACAGAGACAGAAGAGAGACAGATAAGGAGACAGAGACAGAATAGAGAGACAGACAGGGGAGAGACAGATAAAGAGACAGAAAGATATAACCAATATAAACAAATACGTAGCCCTATGTTTGTCTCTCCTAACAAATATATGCCTAGGGTTTAGGGTTTAGGGTTTAGGGTTTAGGGGGAGGGCCCCTTGATAAGCTGAACTCCCTTACTAGCCGCTGTCCGTGCAGCTGCTGTCTGTGCTGCTGCTGCTGCTGCCGCTGCTGCTGCTGCTGCTGCTGTTGCCGCTGCTGCCGCTGCTGCTGCTGTAGGTTTGTAGAGGAGGGAGCAGCACTGCTGCTGCAGCAGCAGCTGCTGCTGCAGCAGCAGCAGCTCTATAAGGGTTAGATACGTTGAAGGAGTTATACAAATAATAATTATTTTTAAATTTTAATTATATTTACTTAATTACAGATACAGTAGAACACGCAGCAGCAGCAAGTGTACGTGCTCCTAAGCGCCTCTCATCTTCGCCTCCTGCTGCTGCTGCTGCTGCTGCTGCAGCAGCAACAGCAGCAGCAGCAGTAACAGCAGCAAGAAGAGACAGAAAAGAAAAGACAGCAGGCAGAAAGAGCCTTCAGGTGTATGGACAGATACAGCAGAAGCTCTAAACCCTAAACCCTAAACCTTAAACCCTAAACCCTAAACCCTAAACCCTTAAACCCTAAACCCTAGAAGCCTAACCCCAAGCCCTAAGCCCTAAAGCCCTAAACCCATAATCCCTAAAACCCTAAACCCTAAACCCCTAACCCGTAAACCCCTAACCCCTAAAACCCTAACCCCTAAAACCCTAAGCCCTAAACCCTAAACCCTAAACCCTAGGGCTGCAGCATCCTCGAGTGTATGATGAGATATCTCTCTCTAAACTGCTTAGTCTGTAAGAAGACAAGAAGACAAAAAGCCATACACTTCTTCACGCGAAGCCAACATGCAAAAGAACTGCTGCTGCTGCTGCTGCTGCTGCTGCTGCAGTTGCTGCTGCAGTTGCTGCAGTTGCTGCAGCAGCAGCAAAGACATCGCGTGATGTCTGTCTCTAGCTGCCTCCGATAGATACAGCTGTAAATGCAGCAGCATCAAGACAAGACAGGTAAGACAAACTTGTATTAAAAAAGACAAGACACAATTATAACTGCAGCAGCAGCAGCAGCAGAAGAAGAAGCAGCAGCAGCACACTCACCCTATGCATAATAATATAATAAATAATATTATTATTATAGAATAATAATAATAATAATAATAATTAATATTATTATTATTATTATTATTATTATATTATATTATTAGAAATATTATAAATAATATAATAATAATATAATTGTTGTATTATATAATATAGTAGATATACACACCCGCATCTAATCTATCTCTTCTGTCTCTCTCTCTCGCTCTCTCTCTGTCTCTCTCTCTCTCTCTCACTTCCCTCCCTGACGTTTATGTTTGGAGACGCTTTCTTTGTTTTTTTTTGTTTTTGCTGCTGTTCCTGCTGCTGTTGCTGCTGCTGCTGTTGCTGCAGCAGCAGCAGCAGCAGACTCTGCAGCATCTTTCTTTGTTTTTGTTTCTATCTTTCTCTTCTTTCTGTCTCCTACTGTCTCCTCAGAGTTTTTATTATTTTCTTCTTCTTCAGGCTTAGTCTCCTCTCTCTCTTGTTTTTGTATTCTGCTGCGTTTGCTGCGGCTGCTGCTTTGCTGCTCCTGCTGCTGCTGCTGCTGCTGCTGCTGCTGCTGCTGCTGCTGCTGCTGCTTGCTGTCTGCTGCATTTTCTTTGGTTTTTCTACTCTTTACATTCTTCGTTGTCTCTGCTGTTGCCTTCTGCTGCTGCTGCTGCTGCTGCTGCTCGGGTGTCTCTGTCTGCTGCTGCTTTCTGTCTGTCTCTGTCTCCCCCACTCTCCTTCTCTTCCCCTTCTCTCCATCATTGCTTCCTTTAACTTTCTCTGCTGCAGCAGCATCTGCTGCTGCTGCTGCTGCAGCAGCAGCAGCAGTATGTTTCTTACCTTTGCTGCCATTCGTGTGTGCGTGTGTCACGCTGCGTCTCTCCGATTGCTGCTGCTGCTGCTGCTGCTGCTGCTGCTGTTCTTCAGCATCTTTACTTCTCTGTCTTTTGTTTGCTGCTGCTGGTGAGGTTGTTCTGCTGCTGCTTACGCTGCTGCTGCTGCTGCCCCTGCGAGATTTGCGTGTCTTTCCTGCTGCTGCTGCTGCTGTTGCTGCTGCTGCTGCTGCTTTCTTCGGTACTGCCTCGCGTGTGCTGCTGCTGCGGCCCCTGTTGCTGCTAGCTTCTTCAGCTTTGCTGCTGCTGCGGCTTCTACTACATTTGCGGCTGTTGCTGCTGCTGCTGCGGCTCTTGCTGCTGCTGCTGCTGCTGCGGCTGTTGCTTCTGCTTCCCCGTCTGCTGCTGCTGGGTTCCTCTGTCTTGCTGCTGCTGCGGCGGCTGTTGCTGCTGCTGCTGCGGCTGTTGCTGCTGCTGCTCCTTGCTGCAGGAGTGCCGCTAGCACTGCGTTTGCTGCTGCTTCTGCTGTTGCTTCTGCTGTTGCTTCTGCTGTTGCTTCTGCTGCTGCTTCTGCTGCTGCCTCTCTCGCTCGCGTCCTTGACGCTACCACGGGGGCTCTCAGCAGGTTTGCTGCTGCTAGACCTGCTCTTGTTGCTGTTGCTGTTGCTGTTGCTGCGGCTGCGGCTGTTGCTGTTGCTGCGGCTGCGGCTTTTGCTGTTGCTGCGGCTCTTGCTGCGGCTGCGGCTCTTGCTGCTGCTGCGGCTCTTGCTGCTGCTGCTAGCTTCTCTCTGTTCTTGCTGCGATCCCTCAGCCACAATCCTCTTATCGTTCGAGTTGCTTCTGCTTCTGCTGCTGCTGCTGCTGTTGCTTCTGCTGCTCTTCTTGCTGCTGTTGCTGTTGCTTCGGCTTCTGTTGCTGTTGTTGCTGTTGCTGCGGCTGCCAGCCTTGCTGCCGCTAGGGCTCTTGCTTCTGCTTCTGTTGCTGCTGTTGCTGTTGCTTCGGCTTCTGTTGCTGCTGTTGCTGTTGCTTCTGCTTCTGTTGCTGCCGCTGGGGCTCTTGCTCTTGCTCTTGTTGCTGCTGTTGCTGTTGCTGCTGCTGTTGCTTCGGCTTCTGTTGCTGCTGTTGCTGTTGCTTCTGCTTCTGTTGCTGTTGTTGCTGTCGTTGCTTTTGCTTCTGTTGCTGCTGTTGCTGTTGCTTCTGCTTCTGTTGCTGCTGTTGCTGCGGCTTTTGTTGCTGTTGTTGCTGGGGCTTCTGCTAGCAGCCTTGCTGTTGCTGTTGCTGTTGCTTCTGCTGCTCTTGTTGCTGCCGTTGCTGTTGCTTCGGCTAGCTGCCTTGCTGTTGCTGTTGCTGTGGCTTCTGCTTCTGTTGCTGCTGTTGCTGCGGCTTTTGCTTCTGCCTCTGCTGCTGCTGTTGCTCTTGTTGCTGCTGCTGCTAGGGCTCTTGCTTCTGTTGCTGCTGTTGCTGTTGCTTCTGCTAGCTGCCTTGTTGCTGCTGTTGCTGTTGCTTCTGCTGCTCTTGTTGCTGTTGTTGCTGGGGCTTCTGCTAGCAGCTTTGCTGCTGCTGTTGCTGTTGCTTCTGCTGCTCTTGTTGCTGCCGTTGCTGCTGCTTCTGCTAGCTGCCTTGTTGCTGCCGTTGCTGTTGCTTCTGCTTCTGTTGCTGTTGTTGCTGTTGCTTCTGCTGCTCTTGTTGCTGTTGTTGCTGGGGCTTCTGCTAGCTGCCTTGCTGCTGCTGTTGCTAGGGCTCTTGCTTCTGTTGCTGCTGTTGCTGCGGCTTTTGTTGCTGCTGTTGCTGTTGCTTCTGCTGCTCTTGTTGCTTTTGTTGCTGCTGTTGCTAGGGCTGTTGCTTCTGCTTCTGTTGCTGTTGTTGCTGTTGCTTCTGCTGCTCTTGTTGCTGCCGTTGCTGCTGCTTCTGCTAGCTGCCTTGTTGCTGCTGTTGCTGTTGCTTCTGCTTCTGTTGCTGCTGTTGCTGCGGCTTTTGCTTCTGCTTCTGTTGCTGTTGTTGCTGTTGCTTCTGCTGCTCTTGTTGCTGTTGTTGCTGTTGCTTCTGCTAGCTGCCTTGCTGCTGCTGCTAGGGCTCTTGCTTCTGCTTCTGTTGCTGTTGTTGCTGTTGCTTCTGCTGCTCTTGTTGCTGCCGCTAGGGCTTTTGCTTCTCTTGTTGCTGCTGTTGCTGGGGCTCCTACTTGCTGCCTTGCTGCTGCTGTTGCTGTTGCTTCTACTAGCTGCCTTGCTGCTGCTGTTGCTGTTGCTTCTACTAGCTGCCTTGTTGCTGCTGTTGCTTCTGCTGCTCTTGTTGCTGTTGTTGCTGTTGCTTCTGCTGCTCTTGTTGCTGTTGTTGCTGTTGCTTCTGCTAGCTGCCTTGCTGCTGCTGACAGGGCTCGCTTGTGGGGTGTTGCTGCGGCTTCTGCTGCGGGGTTTGCTGTGTCTGCTGCTGCTGCTTCTGTTGCTGCGGCTTCTGCTGCGGCCTCTGCTGCGGTTGTCGCTACGTTTGCTGCTGCTGCTGTGTCTGCTGCTGCTGCTGCTGCTGCGGTTGCTGCCGCTGGGGCTCCTGCTAGCTGCTGCAGCCCCACGTTCTGTTGCCTCGCTAGGGTCTCTGTGGCTTCCTGGTCTGCTGCTGCTGTGCTGTCTGCTGCTGCTGCTGCTGTTTTGTCTGCTGCTGCTGCTGCTTTGTTTGCTGCAGGCAGAGACACTTCTGCTGCGGCTGCGGCTGCGGCTGCGGTGGCTAGCAGCAGCACTTGGTGCTTTGCTGCTGTCTCTGCTGCGCTCTCTGTCGCTCTCTACAGCCCTCTTCTTGCTGCTGCTGCTGCTGCGGCTTCTCTTGCTGCTGCTGCTGCGGCTTCTCTTGCTGCTGCTGCTGCGGCCTCTCTTGCTGCTGCTCTTGCTGCCAGCTGAAGCGTGGCTGCTGTCTCTGCTTCTCACAGCTGCAGGAGAGTTGCTGCGGCTGCAGCTGCCTCTCTCAGGAGACACTTTCGTGCTGCTGTGGGGTCTGCTGCTGCTGCTGCTGCTGCTGCGGCGTGTCTCTCTCTTGGGGCTGGGGCTAACAGCTCTGTTGCTGCTGCTGCGTGGAGACCTGCTTCTGCTAGGAGCCCTAGACGAAATGTTTGAAGGTGGCTCTTCTGCTGCTGCTGCTGCTGCTGCTGCTGCTGCTGCTGCAGGGCTGCTGCTGCGGAGACGGCTGCCGCTTCTGCTTCTAGAAGAGACAGGGGGACTAAGGCTACGACGAGAGGTTTTGGGGCTTCTCTTATCTATGCTCATACTTCTCTCAAGACTGTCTCCTCTGCTGTCTCTTCTGTCTCTGTCTCCGCGGCCTCGACGACGGCTGCTGCTGCGGTCCCTGCGGCTGCGGTGTCTCCTGCTGTGGCTGTAGAGGAGACAGAGAAACACACACACACACACACACAGAGGGGGAAGAGACAGATGTATAGAAGACAAATAGAGACAGAGACAGAGACAGAGAGGAGACAGAGATATAAAAGACAGGAGGAGACACACGGAGAAAGGAGACAGAGGAAGAGGAGACAGATAAATAAAAACAAAACAGCAGAGATACAACAAGCAAACACATGCAGCTTCTCTCTTAAACTGCAGTAGACTCAAGGAGACACACTGCCGCAGCGAGGAGACACTTCACAATAACAATAATAATAATATAATAATAATAATAATATAATTAATAAATAATATATATTTTATTTACTGTAAATAATATATAATAATAGATAAGAGACACGAGAGAGGCCAACGCAAACAAAAGAGACACACAGCAGCAGACAGAGAGGAGACACTAAGATAGACAGAAAGATAGAGAAGATATAAAACAAAAAGGAGACAGCGTACGAAGCTTAGAGGAGACGAAGCAACACAACGAAGACACATAACAGAGAAGGAGACAGAGAGAAAGGAGACAGAAAGAAAGGAGACAGAGAGAAAGGAGACAGAGAGAAAGGAGACAGAAAGAAAGGAGACAGAGAAGCCACAAATTTAAGAATAAAACCACAGACAGAGGAAGGGCAGAGAGAAGACAATCAGGAGACAGAGAGAAGACAAGGAGACAGAGAGAAACGAGACAGAGAGGAGAGAAGAAGGAGACAGAGAGGAGACAGAGAGGAGACAGAGAGGAGACAGAGAGGAGACAGACAGGCATGAGGAGACAGTAGAACTGTGCATGCGTCTCCGTGATATCATGGGTCCCTCACCTTCTTCTTCTTCTTTTATGTTTTCTTTCTTTCCTCTTCTCTGGTTTTGCTTCTGCCTTCCCCTCAGCTACTAACAGACGATGCGCCATATCTGTTAGATCGATGTAGTAAACACGTCTTGACTCCCCCATCACAAAACAGCTCTGTAGCGCATGCAAAGCCCCATACCCATGCATGCATGCAAAGCCCCATACCCATGCATGCATGCAAAGCCCCATGCCCATGCATGCATGCAAAGCCCCATACCCATGCATGCATGCATGCAAAGCCCCATACGCATGCAAAAGCCCCAAACGCATGCAAAGCCCCAAGTGCATGCAAAGGCCTTTAATAAGGATAATAATAAACACTTGTCGAAGATGTTAGACAAATAACAGAGACACTTCAAGTAGCCCCACCAAAATATAAACAGACAGAAGAAGTAAACATACTCTCCCTTAGCACCCACAATATCTATAAACTACCTAGACAGACAGCCCCCTCATCCTCCATGCATGCATGCCTGCATGCATGCATGCATGCGCTTGTGCCTCTAGGTCTACAGCCCCACATATCCCGAATCTGAGAGAGAAGCTACTGAGACGTTAGCGCGTGTTTGTTGCTGTTGTCTGTTTCTGTGTCTGGCTATACATTAAAACAATACATATAAATACATATATATATACATATATATATATATATATATATATATATATATATATATATATATATATAAGATAGATAGATAGATATAGATATAGATATAGATATAGATATAGATATATAGATATAGATATAGATATAGATACAGATATATAGATATAGATATAGATATATAGATATAGATATAGATATAGATATAGATATAGATATAGATATAGATATAGATATAGATATAGATATAGATAGATATACAGATACAGATAGAAATATAATAAGACTAACTCGTTGATCTGTAAGAGCTAGGCGTTCGTCTCCTGCAGCTACAACAGTTCCCTCATTTGGTGAAGGCTTCCAATCAATCCATAGATCTTTATGTTTAGAAATAAATGAGGATATACTTCTTTTACTCTTCTTCTCATTAAGTGTCTCCTTTATTGTTTGATGTAAGAAAGGCACATTCTTATTTGGTAAGAGACGGGTCTCTCCTCCTAACGGCTGTAAGAAGAAACAGCCCCCCTGTTGATGTAGTTGCTTAGTAGAGTAGTAGACAGCACACTGCTGCCCTGATATTGTATTCTGTAGTTAAATCAAACATAACACACACAATATTCGAGTAGAAAGGCTACTCTCTACTGTCTCCTCATATATATATATATATATATATATATATATATATATATATATATATATATATATATATATATATATATATAATATTTATACTGAGATTGTATTCTATGGTGGAAGTAAACAAAACACACACAACATCGAATTATATATTCTACTGTCTCCTTTTCAACTACTATCTCTCTATACATAATACACACAATATTATTTTATATATTCTACTGTCTCCTTTCAAAATGTTGTCTCTCTCTATTATATTTATACTGATATTGTATACTGTACTAACAATGAACATAACATAATAAACATAAGATTAGATTATATATTCTACTGTCTCCTTAAATATTTATGTTGTCTCTTTATATATATATACTCAATGCTGTCCCCTTTATCTGTGTCTCTTCTGTCTCCGGCTTAAATTGTATTTGTCTCCGCTCGTTCTGTTCTACAGCTCGTATAAAAACATGTAAAACTGTGAATGTTCTAAACAGGTACAGAGGTGTCTCCTTTTGGGGCTGCATGCATGCATGCATGCATGCATGCATGCATGCAGCCCCAAAAGGAGGGAACATCTCCATCATCATCAGCAACATCAGTCTTAAAGATAGAGAGACAAGTGTCTTCTCCTCTTACATGATTATCTATAATATTTGCGTGTTTGTTGCTACTACCAAACAACAGATGCGTGCCGTTGAAGGGTACCCTAGCAAACTCCTAAACAGCCCCAAACCATCACACACACACACACACACACACACACAATTGCATGCATGCATGCATGCATGCAGACAGATTGATAAATGCATGCATGCATGCATGCACGAAATTGTTAAGGAGGATGAAACAGAGACAAATAGAGACAAACAAATACAAACAAATACAAACAAATACAAACAAATACAAACAAATACAAACAAATACAAACAAATACAAACAAATACAAACAAATACAAACAAATACAAACAAATACAAACAAATACAAACAAAGACAAACAAATATAAACAAAGACAAACAAAGACAAACAAATATAAACAAAGACAAACAAAGTAAGAGAGAGACAAAATCAAACAAATACAAACAAAGACAAAGAGAAATACAAACAAAGACAAACAAAGACAAACAGAAAGAGGCGAGAAGAAACAAAGACAAAGACAGAAGAACAAACACAAGAAAAAACAATCAGCAACAAACAAGACACAACAGAGAGAAAAACAAAGACACGAGGAGACACACCATATATATATATATATATATATATATATATATATATATATATATATATAGATATATATATATATATAGATAGATAGATAGATAGATAGGTAGATAGATATAGATATAGATATAGATAGATAGATAGACAAGCAAGAAGAGGCACAAAACAAGAAAGAAAGACAAGAAGAACAAAACATAATCTTACTACTCCGTCTTCATATATAACTACTGTAAAGACACCCGGAGGAGGAGCCGTCGCGCTGGGGGGACAGCGATAAGCCCCCACAGAAAGAACTGAAGCAGACACAAAGGAGACAGGAGACAGAGAGGAGACAGATTAGAAACAGACAGAGAGGAGACAGACAGAAGACAGAAGCCACGAGACAGACAAGAGGGAGACAGCAGAGAGAGAGAGGAGACAGATAAGAGACAGAGAGGGGACAAATAGGAGACAGAGAGAAGACAGATGGGGTGTTCTCTGAGGTGTATATACACCTCAGGGGCAACCCCTCAAGCACCGGTTCCTATACAGATGCCTGTACAGTCCAGGTGTATATACACTGCAGCAGCAGCAGCAGCAGCAGGTGTAGTTCTACGTGCTACAGCAGCAGCAACAGCAGCAGCAGCAGACATATCTCTACAAGCCCCAAAAGAATGAGACAGAGACAGGAAGAGACAGCGAGGCGCAGAGAAACGAAGACAGAGACAGAAGAAGAGACAGAGAGGGACAGAAACAGACACAGAGACAGCACTTGATCTATTCCTGAGGTATATAAACCCCTAAGGACAGAAAGGAGACAGTAGATGTGTCTGTTTGTCTGTCTGTCTGTCTATCTTTATCTGTATCTGTCTATCTATCTATCTGCCTGTCTGTCTGTCTGTCTCTGTCTGTCTCTGTCTGTCTGTCTCTGTCCCTGTCTGTCTCTGTCTGTCTCTGTCTCTGTCTCTGTCTCTGTGTGTCTCTGTCTCTGTCTCTGTGTGTCTCTGTCCCTGTCTGTCCCTGTCTGTCTCTGTCTGTCTCTGTCTGTCTGTCTCTGTCTCTGTGTGTCTCTGTCCCTGTCTGTCTCTGTCTGTCTCTGTCTGTCTCTGTCTCTGTCTCTGTTTCTGTGTGTCTCCTCTCTAACCTTCAGCATTAAGGACTCCACGCATTTTCTCTTGTTCCTCTTTCTTCATCCCTCCGATAGCCTCTGGTTGTTTCTGTTGCTGCTGTTGCTGCTGCTGCTGCTGCTGTTGCTGCTGCTGCTGCTGCTGCTGCTGCTGTTCCCCCTCAGCCCCAGCCCCCGAGCCTTGTAGCCTAACCCCAATTGTAGTCTTTCCCACTATTCTTTGTTTTCTTCTATGATTGCTGATCGCCTCTCTCGCTGCTTCTCTAAATATTTCGTCTGTCACCGCAGCTAATATCTCTGTGACGGCTTCCTTGATCTGGTCTACAAGAGGAGGTGCTGCTGCTGCTGCTGCTGCTGCTGCTGCTGTTGTTGTTGTTGTTGCTGTTGTTGTTGCTGCTGCTGCTGTTGTTGTTGCTGTTTCAGATGCTGCTGCTGCTGTCTTTGAGCCCTCAGATGCGTCCTCGCCTCCCTTATCGGATCGAGCAGGAGACACTGCCCTAGGAGAGTTCCCCCCCTTAGAAGAAGGAGTAAGCAACTGCCCCCCTGCAGCAGCAAAGCACAACACTCAAATGGAGACACTTGCTGCAGCAGCAGCTGCAGCTGCTGCTGCTGCTGCTGCTGCAGCAGCAGCAGCTGCAGCAGCAGCAGCATACCCCACACCCTAAACTACGTACTACTGTCTCCTTTTTCTCCCCTCGATTTCCCCCAAACAATAAAGAGACACAATGCAGCAGCAGCAGCAACAACAACAGCAGCAACAACAACAACAGCAGCAGCACCAACAACAGCAGCAGCAACAACAGCAGCAACAGCAACACCAGCAGCAGAGACTAACCTTCTTCTTTATCTTCTCCCTCTCTATTCTCTTTCTTATTTTTTTGTTGATTGCCTGCCTCTAACACCACCTCACGCAGCCATTGAGGGATACCCTTCCCTGAAGAGGGGGCCCCCCGGGGCCCCTCCGTTCCTCCTACGAGAAGCAACAAGACAGCAACATAGCAGCGCATGCAGCCCCAGAGGAGACAGCAGAAATAGAGGAGACAGAAAGGAGAGACAGAGGAGACAGTAAACAAATACAACAAGAGAAGGAAGAGATAGAGAAGAGACACCAGAAACAAATATAATATCAAACATAAAAATAAACAAAGACACAACTAGCTCACCTGCTGCAGCATTAGGAACAGCAGCACCAGATGCTGCTGCTGCTGCTGCTGATCCCGGGGCTGTTTGCCCTGGGGCCCCCTGATGGGGGCCCCCTGTCCCGAGGCCCCCAGGGGGTACATACCCTCCTCCTATGCTAGCTAAGAAGGAGGCCCCAGGGGCCCCCTGGAATCCTGGTGGAGGTGGGGCCCCCCCCGGCATCGACATACCCCCTGGGCCCCCCATGGGGGGCCCCATAGGGGGCCCCATAGGGGGCCCCATGGGGGGCGGCGGCACCCCTAGACCCCCAGGCATCGATAGATGTGGGGGGAAGGGAGGGGCCCCTCCCCCCTTAGTTGGATCCCCAAATGGGGGTGGAGGCGGTGGGGCCCCTCCTCCTCTGGGGCCCCCTCGGGGTCCCCCTGCTGCCCCCCTAGAACCAGGATGAGGGGGGCCCCCCCCTTGAGGCCCTGCAGCAGCAGCAGCAGCAGCAGCAGCTCCCTCTGCCTGGGAAGCCATCTGTACAGCAGCCTGTGTTGCTATAAGAGCCATGAGGGCTGTGGGGCCCTGCTCCGATGTTTTATTAGATACCCATGCTGATGCTTGTTTAGCCCAGAAGTTGTCGCTCTCACTGGCCTTCTCTTGTGGGGAAGGGGATCGGGATCGGGATCGGGATCGGGATCGGGATTGGGATCGACTCCCAGAGCTACGAGAAGAAATGGAGGAACGACGTTGTTTTTGTTGCTGTTGCTTTTGCTGCTGCTGCTGTTGCTGCTGCTGTTGTTCCTGCTGCTGTTGCTGTTGCTGCTGCTCTTTAAGGATGTCTGCAGCAACAGGCTTTTGAGATTTAGATGAAGCAGCTTCGTCTCCTCCTACTATCTTTGATGATGTGTTAGGGGACGAGTTCCGCGTCTTCTTGCTCTTCTTCTTGGGCTTCCCCTCATCCGCCCCCCGACGCCTCCTGCCACTAGACATATTGTATATCTTCTTAGATATCCCTCAGCAGCATATGTGTCTATACACCTCAATTATATCCCCTTATAAAAAAAAACAAGGGGGAGGAGAAGATATAACAACAGAATTGTGTACACGGGGGAAGCCCGAGGGAAGGAAGAGAGTAAGGCGTAGAGGAACAAGATATAAACAACAACAAGAGAATATACAACTATAAACAATATATATAGATATTTATATGCTCCTCTTGCTGCTGCTGTTGCTGCTGCTGTTGCTGCTGCTGCTGTTGCTGCTGCTGCTGCTGCTGCTGTTGTGAGCCTTAGAACGAAGTCGTAAGGTCTACTAGGCCTCCGGGCGAGAGCAGCCTCACATTCAATCTATGGTAGGATATGTTTCTGGGGTTAATTAATATAAAATAAACAACAAATTAATATAATATAATTAAATAATATTTATTTATTGGATTCAAAACATACAAGAGCCCCTACTTGCTTGCTTGTTGATGTCCTTGCTGCTATAGATATATATATATATATATATATATATATACTAGGGAGGGGAAGGGCTCCTACAGTTGTTGCGATTGTGGCTCTCTCTGTGTTATTTTCTATGCTGAGGGTGTTGTTTCTCTCTTTATTATAAAAGACAAATATTATTTAAATAAATAAATATAAAAACAATAATATATATATAAATATAAACAATAAAACATACAAAAGACATTGCAGCAACAACACTACAAAGGATGATGCTCCTGCTCCCTGCGCCCGCTCAGGTTCTCTCTCCCTCCCTAGGCCTTGGGGCTTTCTAAGTTTATTTTATTATTGTTAATTATTTATACTTTTTTATTTATATTTGTTTGTATTATTACTATTTTAATTATATACAAACATACGAATGTATTCATATCGTTGGATCTATCATTGTAAGACCAAAGCACCTGTACATACACCCGAAGAGAGGAGCAACCCCATGCTCGCTCCCAAGGCACATACTCATTCTATTTCTACTTCGTCCTAAGCTCTCTCATAAAATCTAAGTTAATTAATTGTTTAATAACCTGCTGCATGCGTAGTGCATGCATCAAAACGAGGCCTGCGGGTATATAATATGGAGGCAACATAGTCGTTAAGGGAGAGTTGCAGTGTATAGACAGCCCATCATCTTATACTAAGACCATCATGAGCTGCAATAGAATCAAAATACTTGTAAATAAAGAACTAGAAAAAAAACAACGGAGATCCCCTCCTCTATAATGATGGGGCGTCTTCGATATAGCGGCTACAGGGGGCATTCTCGATCTTAGGTAGAGAGACCATAGCAAGCTGCGATAGAATCAAAATACATATGAATCAGGATTTCAAATAAAAGCTAAACACATCTCCAACATCCCGAGACACTGGGGGCAACGTCCTCAGGCTCTGCCGCTAGTGTATGGCAGCTAGCAGCGGTCCCACGGTGTCCTTGATGGCTTTCGTTATACGTATTAACAGAGCATCACTGCTGAGGGCAGGCGCTTGCTGCGAGCCCCCACCTCCACCCCTTGGTGGCCTGATGCCTAATACTAATTAGATGTTGAGGCTGTTTGCCCTGGGGGAAAGGGGGATATTCTATACTTTTCTTGAAATTATTGCAAGCGTCTCAGCCTTTTCCTCCCGCGAATAATCGAGAATGATCGGGGAATGATCTCCGGCGGCTCTAAGCGTCTTCTCGGGTTGAGGGAAGGGCAGCACTATCTGCACTTCATGGAAGGCGCTTGTGCCTGTACGCCGTGTTCGATATGTATATCTCTTATAGGTAGGTACACCACACCACAAGAATGAGCGATCTACCTAAGCAAGAGTACATCTTTGCTGCGTCCATGGGTGCATTCCTGCATTTTGATGCGATATTGAGTTTTCCCTAGGTTGGGAAGAGGGACAGGACGTGGTAGATGTAAGAAGGCGTAGGCAAGGGGAGCTATAGAAAGAGACATGCATGCGGATATAGCGGTTCTTAAGCTGGGTGGATTCACAGTCTTCGCATTAAGCATTCATCGTAGGGTTGTAACCAGGTAAATGGCCGTAATCGTTTCGCCAGAGAAGAGGGATACGAGGGGTGAAATAGATTAGCTCACGGAGACAGTGGAGTCCTTAAACACCAAGGAAACAAAAACGCGTATCCCACATCTCCCAGTCAGAAGGAAGAAGCGGGCTTGGATAATGCCCCAGGTACAGATCCTGTAGTTATTAATGTAGCGTTTCATATTCATTACGTAATCCCAGAAATAGAAATGCCTCTACTAAACACACGACCTACGTTTTGTTCAGCTATCGGAAAGAAGAACAAGGCTTCGCACATGACCCACGTACAGAGCCGGTAGTTGTTGAGAAAGTGCATGCCCTGCCGCTGTCCTCCCCTCCCCCAAAAGGAAAGAAACGAGGGTAACTAAGGAAGCATTCAGGAGGAAGGGGCGGCCTATAAAAAGAATAATCTTTTTCCTGTACAGCAAAGCGGGTAAGTTGATTAGACTTTGATAGAGTAAGAAAAGACGTACAGGACTGCTTGCCCAATCTGATCAGCGCATCCAGGGGAACACACGTCGCGCACGAGGAAACGGCCTGGCCCCCAGGCAACGTCCGGTGCAGTGATTAGCTAGATAAAGGTTGCAGCTGTAGCCGCAGATCCACCTTGAGTGAGCATTGTTGTTCCAAGCTCCTCTTAATGGTAAGATGTGGCTACCACTACTTCAAGCATGCTGCAAAGTAGATCTGGTCCTCTGGTGCATAAAGCTACCGCAAGGTGTCTGACCCTATTTGTCTACTCCTTGTAGACGTCTATGCGACTGCGCCTCGCGAGTGGCAGCCACGACAAGCGAATCGATAAAAGTGCATGCAGATAAGGATCATGTTACCATGATACAAGTCTTTCACGTTTGTTCACTTCATCAGCACAAAATGACAAACTTGCTCTGGATAACTCAATAGAAGGCGTTCTCGCGATATCCGGGCGATGGTAGGGAGGTCTGTCTGTAAGGAACCGATGAGAGAGTGCCCTTATCAGCGCTCCCTACCGCATCTGCAAACAGTGTACCCAGATGCATAAAATTAATTTCTCAACAAAGGAGCGAGGAGGCTCCAACGAAGTGCAGCGGAACTACCAGAGACAGTGTTGACAGGCAAACACTTCGAGGTCGTGCTCTCACGGCAACGGCAAGTTTGGATTTGTTCGCTTTAGTTAGCACGAGAGGAACAACCGAAACATGCACAATTGAGGTAAGAATGTTCAGTTGCACTAAATAGAAGCCAGTGCCTAGCGGGCCGTCCACCTGCTGGATGCCAATGCGTCGCTGCGGACTCACTCCTGGCACACCTCCCAAGCTGCGCTCTCAAGAAAGAAAAGAGCCCCACCGTTGGGAGAGGCAATCGGGTGGCAAGCAAACGAACTGCTGAAGGAAAGCAAAGTTTAACTGCTGATTAGGAATTTTGGACACAACCCAGTGCTGGCGAAGAATAATAAAGAGAGTTAGCTCGTATGCGCCAAGTGCAAGCCCCTCAACCAAATCAGCAAACATTCCCGGTGCCCCGGAGCCGGAGCGTCTAGCCTTTGCCATGCTGGATAAGTGAAGGCGTACGTCTCGGGCGTTCAGCGTATCCTAGAGCACCAGGCGGATCTAGTCACCATCTCAAATGCTAAAGTGACGGCGCCAAGCTCAGCTAAGGCCTGGCTGTGCACTGAGCACACAACAGCAGTAAGAAGTGGAGATGGACAGCGTAATAGACGTAGTCTACTCTTTGTTTGTACTGCAACAGATCGTCGTGTGTGCTGCAGCGCTTAATGTCTGTCGCTCAATTTGACAAGGAGTGCATCTGCATTAGTATCCAAGAAGTAGGAAGGGTAGAATTTAACAGAACTAAACAAATTGAGGACTGTCACAGACAAGCACAGATGGGGAACGGAGTGCCCGAGCGGGATGGCGTCGGGAGAATGCCACAGTTGCCACATTGGCGTTAGCCATGATCTACGTCGTTGTGATGTCTTGCTGCATGAGTCATCGAGACCACCACCGAAAATGTCCTTTCTTTATGACACTCTCTTCGTCAAGTGGGGCTGGGGTTGGTTGCTCGTCAAAAATAGTGAAATGCTTGCCATTTAAGTAATGCCGAAACGTGGGTTATCCACATCAGACCGCATGGCGCTCTGTCTCACGTGCCCGATACTTTTGTTTCTTTTGCTTTAACAATTGCGAGCAGCAAGCGATTGTTTGGTGTCTATCTGAGTCGCCGGCCTCCTCAGACAGCAACAACCCACCTTCTGTTTCATTAGTAGGGGTTGTTAAGAAGAAGGGCTGTCCTAAATTAAGGAGCCCGAGTGCGGCTTCTACTTCTACTTCTTTCCATGCCTTAACAAGTTGTTTGTTCCCCTTGAGTCCATCATTAAAATTAAAACCATTATAAAAGAAAAAAAAGATGCAACCGGATCCAGGGGTAAAGTTGCAGAAGTACAATGCATGACATAGGACCTTCTCAACGTTCATGCAATTATAAAGGGGACACTACAACACTCGAATAATACCTATCTTCGTTGAATCAGGTTCGAATCCTGCTGCAGAGACACGAAATCCTAAGAAGCTAGTTGCAAACCTGCAAAGCAAACACTCTTGTCGTTTACAAAAAATTAACTGTCACGTCACGTCAAGGAGGTGCTGCAGGTGTTCACCTAAAGTTTGGGGCTATAGACAAGTACCTCATCCATGCATAGAACATTCAGCCTCAATTTTCTAGGATCAATCAATCTTGATTGGCCTGTCGTCGTCTGCTCTTCGGAAGGTCCCCTCACTAGCCACAAGGATCCTCTACTTCGTGCATACTGACATATAATGCTCTCGTAGGGTGGTGGTAGAGATGTATGGGGGATTAGAAAGATGTATAAGCGAAGCCTAATCCTGAATAAACTACTGATGCTTTCAGCCAGCCGCCGATCAGTTCATCGGTCAGAGGCCTATAAAACTGTCGTATTATTATTATTTTCTCAAGTTTTCTTAACTAGACATGTATGTATGTGCCACTTTCCTTTTTTTTTCTTTGCCATCACAAATAATTTAAACAAGAGCTCTCTGCCTTATTTGAGGGTTGAATCTTTATATTTCTAAACACTTCGTGTGCTGTCTATTCGATACCCTGTGCTGTCTATTCGATATCCTCCCCTTCAATACAAGGGCTGCCTGAACCTGAGAATAAAACCTGCTGCTGCACCGTTAGCATACTCGATGGGGTGTCCGAACAGTCGGAGTGTATCTGTTACTAAGTATACCTGAGGACTCATTCATCAATTGTGTCTTTTCTTCTTTCTTGCTTCGGGTGTAGTTAATTAATTAATTAATTAATTAATTAATTTGCTAGGATCTACTCGGCCTTCGAAATATCATCAAGACGACTAAGGCATATCCCATGCAGAGGCAGAGTTGCCTCTGCTCTGCGTTGAAGTTGGCTTCATCTCTTTCGCTCTGACCACTGATAGCCCTCCTTAAGGTTGTTAACTACAGTGAAGAGAATAGTTATATAATATATAATATTATATATATATATATACATATATATATATATATATATATATATATATATATATATATATATATATATATATATATATATATATATATATATATATATATATATATATATATATAGGCGATAGATATTTCTTCAAGACCATGCATGCAGTCTTTCACATCCAACCCATGCGTTTAATATCTTACACCGCATATGGTGATGCTGACTTCTGTAGGAGCCGCTGGCTTCCCCTCCTTGTCTCCTTATGCCCTGATGAGGGCCTTACGATGAGGTGGGGATGAGAGGAAGAGGTAGGGGCCTGCTTGGGGTTGTAGCCCCTCTTGCTGCCAGCACTACAAGCAGACTCAAACCCCCTTAGGGGGTTTGAGTCAGACGCATGCATGCACGATACATGCACTACTAGTGCATGCATGCACGCATGCATGCATGCATGCATGCCCTACTAACGTCGTATGTTATATTAAACGGCTATGTCGCCCTCATTAGTTTAAAACCTTTACAAGGAGCTACATGCATGCATCAACCTCCGCTAGACACAGCTAAGCGGAGAGGGACTAGCGTCTCCATCCCCCCGCCGACAGCAGTAGTTACAAGCAGTAGAAGATCTAGAGCCCTTAGCTAGCTGCCTGACGAGTGTAGCTGCCTAGACACTGCATGAACAGAGAAGACGCTGCATCAGCAGTTGACTGGCAACGTGTTTGTTGTTGAAGTAGCGACGATTGAAGGCCCTGAGGAACTGAGCCTATCTGGCTGTCTCTGTGTATTTTCAGCATGAATTTGAAGCCATATATAAATACAAATATAAATATAAACCTATATCTGTATCTATATCTATATCTATAACTATATCTACATCTATATATCTATATCTATATCTATATCTATCTATCTATCTATCTATCTATCTATATATCTATATCTATATCTATATCTATATATCTATATATATCTATATATATCTATATCTATATCTATCTATCTATCTATCTATCTATCTATCTATCTATCTATCTATCTATCTATCTATATATCTATCTATCTATATCTATATCTATATATATATATATATATATATATATATTCATATATTAGTTGGTCGGTATCGAACGCAGGAGCCCTGCGGCGCGCCGCCTGGCTGCGTTGACCGTGCGGCGTCTTCTCCCCAGGTAGTGGGGATTAGAAGCAGCAGCAGCAGTAAACTCCCGCTGCAGCATCTGCTGCATGCGCCGCTGCATGCAGCCCTAAAGAAGGCTCAGCTGCTCTTCGCTCAAGCATGCATGTGGGGGCCCGTTGGTTGCTGTGTTAGATACAGCAGCAGCAGCAGGAGACACTGTCAACGCCTTCTCCTCCAGCAGCAAGACGATGTCATCGTCTTCCTTAAACCCCAACGCCATAAACAGATGATGCAGCTTAGCAGCACTGCATGCATCTAAAGCAGCACGCCGCTGCAGCAGCAGCTGCTGCAGCGGGCCTAGGAACCGCCGCACGCTTGGGAATAACCTGCAGCAGCAGCAGCAGCAACAGCAGCAGCAGCAACACGAGCAAACAAACCCCTGAATCAACTCTACAGCAGCACGTTGCCACCAGGTGTACGTGCACATACAGTGACACCCAAACTTCCAGCAGCAGCAGCAGCCCCAAACGCATGCATGCATCACATCCTAGACCTAAGGGGGACCCTCTCTGCTTAGCAGCAGGCTTAGACGGAGGTGCAGCAGCAAAAGAATAGAAGAAGCAACAGGTGAGACAGAGACAGACAGCTGAACAGACTGTCTGTGGTGAGGGGACGATATTAAACTTAGGATTGAAATAATTTGAAGCCCCCCCCTCACATGCAGTTTGCTAGTGTCTCTGTAATTCTTAAGACGGGGTGTATACTCAGGTGTGTGGGGTTCTTTTGTGATATGTCTCTCTTTTCTTTTGTGTCTCCTTTCGTATTTGTCTCCTCTTGTGGTCTCCAAACATAATCTGAAAATACAGCTGGCATCCAATCCTCAAACAAACGTTCCCCTGCAGCTAAGGCCTCAGCAGCTTTATCTTCCTCTTCAGAGGGGGGCCCCCCAGGGGCCCCCTGTGATGGTTTTCTTCTTGTCTGAGAAGCTGCTGTGTCCCCTGTAGAAGGGTCTCTCCATTGGGCCCCCATGACAGCTGTCTGTACACCCCAAGACCCCAAAGACCCTGGCTGCTGCTGAAGGGTATAGCTGCTATACAGATCAGAGACTAAGCCCCTTCTGTCCCCTGCAGCAGCACAAGACTGCAGCAGCAGCCCCAAAGAATGGAGACAGCTGAGGCGCGTGTTGCTATCAAGCGGCGCTGCAGCAGCAGCACCAGTAGAGAAGATAGGATGCCACGACAGGGCGTCCGCATCAGCAGCATCAGCAGCATCAGCAGCAGCAGCAGCAGCAGCTGCTGCTGCTGCTGCTGCTGGTAGAGTGCCTGCTGCTGTGCTGCAGGAGACAGGTATCTGCCCCGTAGATACACCTGAAAGCTGTGATAGACGTTCTATCACCTTAAGAATATCTGATGGAGGGAAGGGGAATCGCCACCGAGCAAATGTGTGGAGTAGAGACCCCAGCTGCTGCGGCACGAACAGCGGTAAAGAAGCTACGCTCGCCTTCCTGCAGCAGCAGCAGCAGCAGCAGCAGCAGCACACACCTCTCCCCTCTGTCCCCCCCTCCTCTACAAAGGCCTCTTGCTTGTCAGACACAGCAGCAATGTCTCTGAGGCCGCGTCTTGAGAGCTCAGAGAACACTCAGTGTACGGCAGTACTGAACTGTCTCCGATGAAGTGTCTCTACATAATTGTGAGCGAAGAGAGAGAGAGAGAGAGAGAGAGAGAGAGAGAGAGAGAGAGAGAGAGAGAGAGAGAGAGAGAGAGAGAGAGAGAGAGAGAGAGAGAGAGAGAGAGAGAGAGAGAGAGAGATAGAAAGATAAGGAGAGAGACAGAAAGAGAGGGAGAGAGACAGAGAGAGACCTCTAATCTGCTCGTGAAGTAAAAGCTGTCTCTAGAATGCTACAGCAGCAACGTACACAGCCATCAAGTTAACACAAAGACAACAACATAAAGACAGATATACAAACAGACACACACACACACACACAAGCAAACATAATGTATATATATATATATATATATACAGAGAGAGAGAGAGAGAGAGAGAGAGAGACGCACACACACACGCATATATCTATATATATATATATATATATACAATCGGAAGACTCCCCTCATAGCCGGGACCACGTACCTGATGTTCTCTAGAAGGGTCTGAAGGGCCTCTGCATCTGTCCCCTGACACTGCAGCAACGCTAAGCCGAAAGCCTGAGCCCCCACAGCCAAATCTGCGGGGGAGGCGAAGGCAATTCGTTCAGAGACAGCCTCCACACACGCAGTGAACAGACGCCGATGAGGGGCATCATACACCCCCTGCTCGCTGCTGCTGCTGCTGCTGCTGCTGCTGCTGCTGCTGCTGCCGTTGCTAATGCTGCTGCTGCTGCTGCTGCTGTTGCTGTTGCTCTGGCTGCTTGTTGTCAAGACTGCAGGGTCTGCTGGTGCTGCTGCTGCTGTTGCTGCTGCTGGTGCTGCTGCATGCACCCCATGGGGGCTGCTAAGGACACCATGGCTGGCCTCTGAAGAAGCTGTGAGGCGCTGTGCAGCAGCAGAAGCGAAGGCCTGCAGCA
>OY986946.1:5892610-5900110 GCA_963920595.1 Eimeria praecox | reverse complement strand
ATCTATATCTATATCTATATCTATATATCTATATCTATATCTATATCTATATCTATACCTATACCTATATCTATATATCTATATCTATAGCTATAGCTATAGCTATAGCTATATCTATAGCTATAGCTATAGCTATAGCTAGATCTATATCTAGATCCAGATCTATATATATATATATAATATATGTATAAATATATGTATTACTATAGTATTATATTATAATAAATGTATTAAAATATATATATTTATAATATATATATTAATTATTCTTAACCTTACTCAAATAGGTCTTTCTTATCTTTCTTCTTCTAGGTTGTCTGTCTCTTACACTCCCTAGCTCATCTCCTTCTCATCTTCTATATATGTCTCTTGCTGTCCCCTCTTCTTGTCTCCTCCACTGTCTCCTTGTCTGTCTTGCTGTCTGTATGTGTCTCTTTATCTTTATCTGTCTCTCTTTGTCTGGCTGGCTGTTTTTAATATTATATATTTGTATTATTTGTTTATTTTGTTTTGTTGTTCGAGTTAGTGTAGCTGTCTCCTGTTTGTATCTATTCTTATTTTTTCTGTCTCCTTTCAGGTGTATCTGCAGCTATATTTTGTATATTACGTATTTATATATATTTGTTGTGTCTCTACACATCTTCTTCGACATTTATTTGTCTCCTTTCTTTTATTTTATTTTATAGAATGATAGATAAATTCAACCCTATCTCCAACACAATATCTAAATATATATATATATATATATATATATATATATACATATATTTATGTATATGTCTCTCTTATCAGACATAGAACAGAACACAATATCTAATTAAATATATTTATTTATTTGTCTCTCTTATCAGACTTAGGACAGAACGTATAGCTGAAGACAATGCTCTGTTGCAGGACTTACAGGAGTTGTTTGCTTACAAGTGTGAGTTATCTTATATCTACTGTCTCCTTCTATTTTTCTATTCCTTTCGTTATTGTTTATGTTGCTATTGTCTTATATAATTTAATGTTAATACATTACAAACTACCCCCTTACTACTTCTCTATATTAATGAAAGACAGAGACAAAACACTGTCTCCTCTACAAACATCCGTCCGCCTTGAAAAGGAGACAGTATCTTGTTGAGCTGTCTGTACACCCGATTGCTGTTTATTTTATTTTCTGTCTTCGTCTTTTTTTTTCTATTTGTCGTGGCTTCGGCCTGTAGACATATCTGGCGGGGTCTCTTCTTTTGTTTGTTTGCTCTGTCTGTTTGTATACTTGTATATATAATTCTGTTAGTATATATATATATATATATATGTATGCATATATCTATATATCTATATGTATCTATTTATCTATCTATCTATCAATATATATATATATATATATATATATATTCCTTCTGTTATTACTACTTGATGTTTATGCAAGGTGTTATGTGTTTGTATGTATGTTTATGTCTTCCTATTCTACCGAATGATTTGTTTTGTTTGTTTTCTTCTTGTATGTTTGATCTTGCTACTAATATAATAATATAATTAATATATATTTGTGTTTGTGTTAATTATAAAAACAAATGTATTAATATAAATGTTTGTATGACTTCAGTCGATCACCTCATCCCCCGTATTCGAGAATGCATAGAAGGAGCTGCTGTCCCTCAGCGCTCTGACTGCCCCACAGGCCGCGAGTTATTGAAGTTGTATGCAGCCGATTACTTTACGAAGCTGTCAGAGGTAAGACAAACACATATTCTCACAATCAAAACGCTCTCTCTCTCTATATATTTCTATCTCTCTCTCTCTCTCTATATATATATATATATACATATACATAGATACAGATATATCTATATATCTATATAATCTATATATCTATATATCTATATATCTATATATCTATATATCTATATATCTATATATCTATATATCTATATATCTATATAGATATATAGATGTATAGATATATAGATGTATAGACATATATCTATATAGATATATATCTCTATATAGATATCTAGATATATATATTCTATGCAGACAGAGAGAGAGGGACAGCAGAGTGACAGAGGTAGAGACAGAGGTAGAGACAGAGGTAGAGACAGAGACACAGAGGCAGAGACAGAGATTCGGAGATAGAAACAGAGCCTTATATATATATATATACATATATATCTATATATATATATATGTATCCAGAGAGGGAGAGAGAATTGTCTGTCTGTTATATCGTTTGTTCTGTGTAGGAGGCGGGTATCGAACCCTCGCGACGAATTGTGTGGGTAGAACAAGAAGTCGATCACTTCCTCACGGGGCCTGCTATCCCCGCCTTCGCCGTTGCATGCATGGCCTTGGGGCCCTACGTTCTAGCGCTGAAGGAGGAGGGCCCCACACGAACGCAGCAGTTTGTAAACATGTTTGAGTGAGGAGGATACACAGTCTATGTTATATAGTTTATCATATATTTATATTATATATTACATAGTATATATTTGCTAGATAATGTATATTCTATATATTAATATATATGTTATATATTATATAATCCTAGCGTGGATTTAGGAGTAAAGGAGAAGCGTTTATGAGGGTTCTCATACTGATATGGGCTCGCTCGTTTTATGTACATACAATATATATATATATATATATTTATATATATACAATATATATAATATATATATATATATAATATACATAATATATATAATATACATAATATACATAATGTGTGCAATATATATCATATACAATACATATATTATATATATAACATGCATTATATGTATAATGTATATTACATATATTATATATATGTATTCTATATAAGATGTATAATATATATATTATATATACAATATACATAATATATATAGTATATTATATATTATATATATAATATTTATATATATGTGAGGTATGGTGTTTGTGTGCTGTTGCTGCAGATCTCTCTTAGCAGCGTGTTGGATAATTTCAACAGAAGAGAAAGTTAAGATTTGGATGCCAAGTCTGATTCAGCGTCTGAGACAGGTCCTTTAGAATATAGAGAAGAGCGGGCTGTCTCTTATCCTATTCCCTCTAAACAGCTATATATCTCTCTCTCCTCCTGTGTCTCCTCCTCCGTTTCTTCTAGTGTCTCTTCTACTGTCTCTTCTACTGTCTCTCCAAGTGTCCTTTCTAGTGTCTCCTTTAGTGTCTCTTCTAGTGTCTCTCCTAGTGTATCTTCTAGTGTCTCTTCTGGTGTCTCTTCTAGTGTCTCTTCTAGTGTCTGTCCTACTGTCTCTTCTAGTGTCTCTTCTAGTGTGTCCTGTAGTGTCTCTTGTAGTGTCTCTTCTACTGTCTCTTCTAGTGTCTCTCCTAGTGTCTCTTCTGGTGTCTCTTCTAGTGTCTCTTCTAGTGTCTCTTCTTGTGTCTCTTCTGGTGTCTGTCTCTTCAACTGTCTCTTCTAATATCCTATAACGTGTATAAACAGACGGTATTTCTTCTCCAATTTTTATTATACTTGTTGTTGTTGTTGTTGTTTATTTGTCTACAGACACAACTTGTGCTGCAGATGACACAGTTAGGAGACAGATATTATATAAATAAACCGCGTATACAGAAGTTAGCAAAGACCCCAATAGACCCTCGACAGATATCTTCTGTTAACAATGGATTCCTTGATCCCTTTGCTCTTTGGAATGTTGACCCTATGCGCCGTCCTCTAGCAGAAAGTAAGGCATTATACACACACTTTCAAAACCTTACAGGCTCTACAGGCTACCCTACACCTCCCCCCCTCCCCCTACCCCCTCCTCCCTTCTCCTTCTCTTGTCTTTGTGTGCTGAAGAGAGACAGTGTACAGACACGGTTCTCTCCATCTGTCCCTGTCTGTCTCTCTGTCTCTCTATCTGTATGCCTGTCTCTTTCTCTCTCTCTCTCTCTGTCTCTCTCCCCCTCTCTCTTTCTCTCTCTTGAGGTGTAGGCTCTCTATCTGTATGCCTGTCTCTCTGTCTCTCTGTCTCTGTCTCTCTCTGTCTCTCTCTGTCTCTCTCTCTCTCTCTCTCTCTCTCTCTCTCTCTCTCTCTCTCTCTCTCTTGAGGTGTTCCCTCGAAACGCTCGGTGTAGGTTCTTTGTAGCCGTATGTATTTCTTTGGATTGCATGCGTCTCGAGTATAAGTTTTTGGGGCTTTGTCCTCTGTGTGCATGCATGCAATTTGGTGCAGCCCCAGTAGAGTACCCGGGGCCCCCCTTGTATATCACTGGACCCCGGGGGCCCACCCTCGAGAACCTCTGTCCCCCCTGTTGCTTTATGTCTCCTCCTCGGCCCCCCACTCGTCCTCTGCCTGGGAGGCCAGCCAACAAGACAGTTACTCTCTTCGATTCAGAAGAAAACAAATACGAACTCTATCCCTTGGGGCCTCAGGTGTTTCCCCTTCATCGAAGACGTCAAAACCCCCATACGCTGTGTACGTACACCCCGTTTAGGGGGGAGGGTTTGGGGTTTAGGGGTTAGGGTTTAGGGTTTAGGGGGTAGGGTTTAGGGTTTAGGGCGTAGGGTTTAGGGTTTAGGGTTTAGGGTTTGTGAAGCATGCATGGACACGGTGTCTCTCCCCTCTAAGACACATAGAGAGTCAGCTGGAAAGGAGGGTTGTGGCTCCTGCTGTCTCAAGTGTAGCTACAATAGCTGTTTCTTCTTCTTCTTGTCTCTGGCTGCTGCAGCAAACAGCGGGAGAGAGGGGCGCTCCGTCCGCAGTTGCTGCTCGGGGCCCCCCCCAGGTTCTGCAGGTGTCTCGGGGGGGGGCCCCCAAGACAAATGGCCTTCTGCCCCTCAACGCCCTGTAGATGCCTCTATTCAAACAGCAGCACCCTCTCGCTCCCCAGCAGCCGCAAGACCTGGCGGCGTCGCTTCAGCTTGTAAGGACTTAGTAGATAGACGCAGACGCAGCAGGGGATATCCTGTAGATCTCTCTGTTCTTTGAAGCCTCAGCAATTATTGTCTGTCCCCATGATAGCTAGCTAGCTAGCTAGCTAGCTAGCTAGCTAGCTAGCTAGCTAGCTAACATCAGCTAGCCACCATCAGTTAACTAGATAGAGTCAGGAGGGGACCCGGGGTGTCTAACCTCCTCTGTCCCTCACCGTGTCAGTTGTTATGCTGGCGGCTTAGTTGTTAGAGTCTATAGAGGGATTCACTCTTCTACTGAGTTTCTGCTGGGAGAGCGGTCTTCTTCGTGTCTCCTTTGATGGGCCTGATGGGCTTGGGGGTTTATAATGTAGAATATATATATATATATATATATATATATATATATATATATATATATAAAATATGTTCATATATGTATAATACATATGTACGTGCATATATATATATATATATATATATATATATATATATATATATATATATATATATATGAGGCGAGGAGACAGTCCTTTTAACCTTGTTGTCTTGTGTCTCTTCGGCTGTGATACTTGGCCTCCTCCTCTGGTTCGCCACGTGCCTTCGGGGATTTGACCTGAGGTGACCCTGTACAGGAAGGGGTGTTTGCGTCTGTGCAGGGACAGGGGACTACTATGGGAGGCCCTCGGGGCCCCCGGGGGGGCCCCTTTCAGCAGGGGCCCCCCCAGGCCCGTATCCAACTGCCCCTGGGGATGGGGCCTCCCCCAACGGTGCTGCAGAGCCCCGAGTGAAGATACGCTATGTGACAGACGACGGCGGGGGAGACAGCATACAGAAGAATAGTGTTGAGGTGTATATTGATGATGTTCTTGCACACGAACAAACCTTACCCTCAGAGCAAGAGCTGACAGGGACAGAGTTTAAGGCAGGTACCTCTAGAGAAGAAGGGCCTGAGGGGTTGTAGCCCCTCAACATAATTGTTGTTTATGGGCTTGATATGATATACAGGGGACTTTGTAGAAGGGCGTGCGTGGGTGTTGCCCTACTTTGTGGGGTGAGTGAGGGGGGTTTTCTATGTATGTATGGGGCTGTTGCATGCATGCATGTTTAACGTTGTGGCTGATGTGTCTGACCTGCTGCTGCTGCTGCTGCTGTTGCTGTTGCTGCTGCTGCTGCTGTTGCTGCTGCAGTTCTCTCAACCCCTCATGGTCGTCCTGTGGTGTTGAATTTCGCTAGAAACGGAGAAGACGGGAAGCCCACAGTATATATAACTGAGGGGCCCCAGTCTGCAGCCTTTGATGCACCCTATGTTGTGGGGCCCCTATCTACAGGCAGCAACTCTCCTTTGCTTGTAAGGGGGGCCTATCTTAAGGAGCTCCCTACAGCAGGAGGGGCCTCCCCTCAGGGATCGGGATCGAACTGCTGCTTCTCCTCCACATGTGGGCCCCCCAAACGAGGGGCAGGGACGGGGGGAGGCATAGAAGAGGGGGCCCCTGTAGATATTGTTGTTAGCCCTGCTACTAACCCTTATGTTGTAGACAGAAGAGCCCCATATGCTGCTGACGATCAAGAGATAGATCCTCCCCCTGATGCATGCATCTTCAGCAACTACATCAAAAACTGTTGGTCTTCTCCTCCCCCCCCACGCAATCCCCAGCCCTCATGGGAGCAAGTAAGATAAACATATCGATAGACCTAAACCCTAAACTGTGGCTTTATACGAGGCACAAGGGGGCCCCAGGGGCCCCCCATAGAAACACTATGGGGGGGGGCCCCTGGGCCCCTGGGCCCCCCCCCCCCTCCCCCCCCATAGTGTTTCGTATAGCTTACGCTTATGATATGTAGAGACATCTTAACAGAGACAAAGCTTAGAGAGGAGTGATGTCTTCCGTTCTGTGCATGCAGGCGCAACAGCCACGCCCCCCTGCTGTCCCCCAGGTGTATACAGTCCCTCGCATACGAGCCTATACAGCTCGTGGGGGAGGTCAACGCTGAGCTAGCCTCCTATCAATGGCTAGCCAGGGGAGGGGCCCCACTGGGGCCCCTCCTCTGAAGCCTTTCTTGAGGCCTCCTCCATGGGGCCCCTGAAACCCTCCTGAGGCCATCATGGGGCCCCCTAGGCCCCCCTCGGGGCCCTCCAGGGGCCCCCCTTAGGGCCTCCTGACCCTTTCGTCTTTCCCTTCCCCCCTTTCAGATCCTCTTGGGGCCCGGGGCCCCCCTGAGGGCCTTTTGTTGGGGCCCTTTGTATTTGGTGTACGTACGTACACCGCAGCTAAGTAGGAAGACGACTTGAGCAGTGCCAAGTCGACAAAACCTCAGAAATATATTTTTATGTGGATATACAGCGCGAGCTACGACAGTAGAGAGAAAGAACTCTGAATGAGATACTGACTTGGAGGTGTCTTGCCTCCTTCCAATAGATAACGATAGACTGCTGCTGCTGAAGATACGTAGAGAGGATTGATGAGCTGTATAGACACTACAGAAAAAAAACAAAAGATAAAGCCTGATATCTAACAGAGGAATCCATATACTGTAGAACGCTGTTTGCCGTAGAGAGCGTCTCCTCCATCTATTCTTATATATATATATATATATATATATATATATATATATATAGATATATAGATATATAG
>OY986946.1:5880110-5885110 GCA_963920595.1 Eimeria praecox | reverse complement strand
CTCCACTACACACAAGTCGGTGAGATTCTCTCTTCTCTCTTCTCTAGGGATCGGGGGGCGATAGACGGGTGGGATCGACTGGGGAGAGACGATCCCAACACACGATCCCACAGGATCCCCAAAACAGTGGAAATCATCTGTGGAGATTATGCGTGGGGATCGTGTGTGTGATATTGTAAGGGGATCCTCACTGGGGATCGTGCGTGGGATCGTGTGTGGGATCGTGTGTGGGGTCGTGCTGATATGTTTTGTAGGGACAGGCCCTGAGAAAGTAATTCTTATACACGGCATTTGTATGAGCGGCTATTTCTTTGCTGACGTCATTCGAGCGTTATACCCCGGGGAAGGAGAGAGGGGGGCCCCCCACAGGGGGCACAGGGGCCCCCCACCTGAAGCAGATCCCCACGAACGATGGAGATACACCTTCTATTGCGTTGATCTCCTTGGATACGGCAAGAGTGCTGCTGTCCCCTCAACCAAAAACTACTCGAGGAGGGAACAGGCAAGTTGTCATATATATATATATATATATATATATATATATATATATATATATATATATATATATATATATATATATATATATATATATATATATATATTTGTTGTTTCTAAACAACAATTGCTGCTTCTCGTGTTGGTGTCTCTCTCCTTCGGGTCCCCCACTGCCCCACACTCCTCGAGACAAGAGCTAGACAGGAGGGGCACTAGCTGCTGCCTGCTGAGGGTTAATCAATCCAGCTAACTAGCTAACCAGCTTAGCTAACTAACTAGCTAGCTAGCTAGCCAGCTACTAGCTAGCTAGCTAGCTAGCTAGCTACTAGTGTCATGGGGGTGCTACGCAGGCAGAGGCAATTTTGCGGGATGTGATTCTCGAGAATAGATTTACTTCTGTGCACTTGGTGAGTTTCATACAAACACAACAAGCAGGGGTACCCCCCCACACAACGAAGGGGACAGGGGCCCCCAATGCGGGAGAGCCAGGGGCCCTAGATATGGCTTAAGGAGACAAAGGAGACAGTACAGGGAGAGAGAGGAGACAGTGCGAGGAGACAGTGCAGGGGGAAGGAAGAGATAGTCAGCGAGACAATGCAGGGGGACAGAGGAGACAGCCAAGGAGACAGTGTTGGCGGACAGAGGAGACAGTATCGGGGGGACAGAGGAGACAGTATCGGGGGGACAGAGGAGACAGTATCGGGGGGACAGAGGAGACAGTAGAGAGGGGACAGAGGAGACAGTATCGGGGGGGACAGAGGAGACAGTATCGGGGGGACAGAGGAGACAGTATCGGGCGGGACAGGGGAGACAGTATCGGGGGGGACAGAGGAGACAGTATCGGGGGGACAGAGGAGACAGTATCGGGGGGACAGAGGAGACAGTATCGGGGGGACAGAGGAGACAGTAGAGAGGGGACAGAGGAGACAGTATCGGGGGGGACAGAGGAGACAGTATCGGGGGGACAGAGGAGACAGTATCGGGCGGGACAGGGGAGACAGTATCGGGGGGGACAGAGGAGACAGTATCGGGCGGGACAGGGGAGACAGTATCGGGGGGGACAGAGGAGACAGTACCGGGGGGACAGAGGAGACAGTAGAGAGGGGACAGAGGAGACAGTATCGGGGGGACAGAGGAGACAGTAGAGAGGGGACAGAGGAGACAGTAGAGAGGGGACAGAGGAGACAGTATCGGGGGGACAGAGGAGACAGTATCGGGGGGAAAGAGGAGACAGTTGTGTATGTGTTTGTGTTTGTGTAGGTGGGGCATTCCTTCGGGGGTTTGGTGGCTGCGGAGTTGTGTGAGATTCTCCCTGCGGGTTTTGTAACTACGTTGGTGTTGCTGGCTCCAGCATATTTTGAGTCTGAGAGACAGGCGATGAGGATCCTTACGGCTTCTCATTTTCCTGCTGCTCACGTGAGATATATATATATATATATATATATATATATATATATATATATATATATATATATATATATATATATATATATATATATATATGTAGAGAGAGAGAGAGAGAAAAAAAAATATATTTATATATATTTATATAATGAGGACAGAGGAGATATAGCGAGAGGGAGAAGAGGGTGGGGTTGTACTTCTGGTGTATAGACCTTATAGCCCCACAGTAGTTGTGTTTTGAACTGTCTGACAGCAACAATATACTGTGAACAATCCTGTTTAGCTTCGTATAGTAAAGGGCTTCAATTACTACTATTATACTATTATATAGTATATTATATACTATTATTTCTTCATTTATTTAATTTATCTATTTAATACAGGCACCGGGGATCGAACCCGGGATCTCTCGCGTGTGAGGCGAGCGTCATAGCCACTAGACCATGCCTGCTTATTTAATTTTGAGAATTTGTTGAATTTGTTATAAAGGGGCATTCAGGTGTATCTGCAGCTCGTTTAATATATTTATTTTGTTTATATTTGATGATGTAGCTCCGTATCCCCTGTGTCTGTCCTTCATGGCTTTTTTTGACTGTATTAACATTTAATAAAGAAGACACAAACGACGGGCTTAGAATATACGCTGGTGTTTTATGTGTGTTTGCTCCTGCTGCGGGTCTGTATGTCTGCTTGCTACTGCTGTTATATATTTATATATATATATATATATATATATATATATATGGGTGTGCTTGTGTGTATGTATGTATGTATGTGTGTGTGTGTGTGTGTGTGTGTGTGTGTGTGTGTGTGTGTGTGTGTGTGTGTGTGTGTGTGTGTGTGTGTGTGTCTTCCTGTTTGTTTGCTGCTTCTGCTTCTGCTGCTGCTGTTGTATGTCTGTGTGTGTTTGTGTATGTGTCTGTTTCTTTTGTTGCAGACAGTAGCTCATCCTTACTTTGGGGAGCTGCTGCTGCGTCTAGGTGTTGTTCTGAGGCCTCTCTTCGAGCCCCTCGTTCTACGTCTTGTCCCTCCAGGGGAATTACCTCAGCTGTCTGTTGCTGATATATTCAGTATACACCCGGAGGCTCTCACAGGCACTATTCGTTCTATTGGTGAGGTCTATCTATGAGGTGTATGCTTATCTACTCCTCCT
Organism: Eimeria praecox; assembly: GCA_963920595.1. Taxonomy (NCBI): domain Eukaryota; phylum Apicomplexa; class Conoidasida; order Eucoccidiorida; family Eimeriidae; genus Eimeria; species Eimeria praecox. Next base: position 5,882,058 of record OY986946.1, on the reverse strand, counting down.
CCTCCTCCTCCTACTACTACTACTACTACTACTACTGCTACTACTACTACTACTACTACTGCTGCTGCTGTTGCTGCTGCTGCTGCTGCTGTCTGTCTGTGTCTGCTTCTGTGTGTCAGTACAAGATCGAATTGATGTTAGTTTTCAGCTGTTAAGACAGAGGGGACAGCGAGCGACTCTCTTCCATGGAACGGCTGATGGGGTTATCCCTATAAGACAGGCGCGGTGTGTCTTTAGTATTATTATTATTATTATTTATTATTATTATTATTATTATTATTATTAATTAATTATTATTATTATTAATTACTATCATTATTATTATTATTTATTATTATTATTATTTATTATTATTATTATTATTATTATTATTATTAAATGTTCTTATTGTTATTTTTGTTATTATTTTTGTGTTTGTTTTTGCTGTTTTATTTTACTCTTGTCTTCCGTCTCCCTCTTTTATTTTTAAAGACATGACCTGCTGCTTCCTGCTGCTGCTGTTGCTGCTGCTGTTGCTGCTGCTGTCTCTCTCTGTCCCTTTCTCTCTCTCCCTCTATCTCTCTCTCTGTCTCTGTCTGTCTCTGTCTCTCTCTCTTCCCCAATAAACAGCCTTATGCCCCTCCAAAGCAACAGCAGCAGCAGCACAGCAGCAGCAGCAGCAGCACAGCAGCAACAGCAGCAGCAGCACTTATCCGTTGAAGTACAAAGACAACGCATGCATAAAAGACGACGCCCAACAAAGTATTTATTGTGTGTATGATGTTCTATTTATTCTATTTAATTTAATTTTTATTTAATTTAATTTAATTTAATTTAATTTAATTTAATTAAATTTATTATATTATATTTGTGTTTAGGTTTCTAGCTCTAAGATATCCCAACATACACCTGAGAGCTCTTCCCGCCTTCGTTCATCATTTTCCTGCATCTCACGCTGAGTTTACGGCTCATATTATTCTCCAGGTCTTCTTCTTTATATTTATTTATTTATTTATTTATTTATTTATTTATTTATTTACTTATTTATTTATTTATTTATTTATTTATTTATTTATTTATTTATTTTATTTATTTATTTAATTATATTGTGTTTAAAATAATATTAATTATAATTATATTATTAATTATACAATTAAAACGGTATATACAACATATTCGAGATAAACAGCAGACAGATAGTACTAACAAGATACTGTGTGCAGCAGATAGCATACAGAGCCAACAGCAGCAGCAACAGCAGCAGCAGCAGCAGCAGCAACAGCAGCAACAGCAGCAGCAGCAGCAGCAACAGCAGCAAACCCTGCACCTTCGAGCAGCAAGGAGCAGCACAGAGCCCTCCATACAACACGTAGACTGCATCTATAGCACTACTACTACTACTACTAATAATAATATATATATATATATATATATATATATAATAATATAATAATAATATAATAATAAAATATATTATGATAGATAAAGATATTAATAAGACTAAGGGACAGACTACTAATCCTAATAAGAAGAAGAGACAGAGAAATTCGTCTTAACACAACAAACAGCCAAAATAATAAACAATAAATAATTGTTAATAATAATATTATTAATATTATGTTAATAATAATAATATTATTATTAATATAATAATACTAATATCATTAATAAAATAATAATATTACTATTATTAATATAATAACACTAATATTATTAATAAAATAGTAATAATAATATTATTAAAATAATAATATTATTAAAATAACAATAATATTATTAAACTAATAATAATAATATTATTAAACTAATAATATTATTAAGATAATAATAATATTGTTATCAAACTAATAATAATAATATTATTAAACTAATAATAATAATATTATTAATATAATAATATTAATATTAAAATAATAATAATATTATTAAAATAATAATACCACTATTACTAACACCATAAGAACTACTA
>OY986946.1:5870110-5872610 GCA_963920595.1 Eimeria praecox | reverse complement strand
AGAACGGCTTCTGCTGGCAGCAGCAACAGCACTCCTGCAGAAGCAGCAACGAAGAATAGAGCATCAGCATCTCCTTGGGCTTGTATGAAGCAGCAGCAGCAGGACCAACAGCAGCAGCAGCAACAGCAGCAGCAGCAGCAGCACGGTGGCCGTCGATCCACAGCTTCCCCCGCTGCTTGCAGCAACTCATCAGACCCACCTCCCCCCACATGGCTAACAGCAGCAGCAGCAGCAGCAGAAGCAGCATCGTGCAAACACTCGGAAGCAGCAGCAGCAGCAGCAGCAGCAACAGCAGCAGCAGCAACAACAACACAGGCGCCGAAGGCAGCAGATACACCGCGGGCTTCTGGCGAGACAAATTGCAGCAGCATTATATCATGCGAGAAGGCAGCACCAGCGGATGCAAGATCAGCAGCAGCAGCAGCAGCAGCAGCAGGTGCAGCAGCAGCAGGTGCTGCTGCTTCAGCTGCTGCTGCTGCGGGGTCTCTTAAGATTCGTGCTGCAGCTGCTCCTTGCAGGTGGCAGCAGCAGCCCGTGCTGCCGTCGCTGCTGCGGCGTGGGGTCGCAGCATCTGCTTCTCCCCTTAAGGGGGAGCTTCCGACTGCAGCAGCAGCACCAGTTGCTGCTGCTGCAGCTGCAGCAGCAGCAGCAGCAGATGCTGTTGGGGGAACAGCAGCAGCAGCAGCAGCTCCCGCTGCTCCAGGATGTGGTCGAGGTCTGTGGCTGAGTATGCAGCAGCAGCAGCAGCAAGCAGCTGCGTGCCTGCATGCTGCGGGGCTCATGCTAGGGGTACAGCCGTCAGCTCACGCAGCAGCAGCAGCAGCTGCTGCTGCTGCTGCTGTTGCTGCAGCTTCCTGTGCTTCGAGAGACTCGGGGCTGCATGCAGCAGCAGAAACAAGTCGAATGATTCCTATAGGAGTGAATCCGCAGCAGCAGCAGCAGCAGCAGCAGCAGCAGATAGCTGTACCTGGCAGCAGTTGCAGCAGCAGCAGCAGCAACACCGGCAGCATTGGACTTCCTGCAGCAGCAGGACTTGCTGCTGCTCCTGCTGCTGCTGCTGCTCCTGCTGCTGCTGCTGCTGTACAAGAGCCGGCTTATCGTATTACTGCTTCTCTATGTATTCGTTCTGCTGCAGCAGTTGCTGCAGAAGAAGCAGCAGCTGCAGCAGCAGCAGCAGCAGCAGATCCGAATAGTCTGTTCGCTTGCGCGACGCCTTGTGAGTCCACATCAGACGCAGCAGCAGCAGCAGCAGCAGGAGAAGCAGCAGCAGCAGCAGCAGCAGCAGCAGCAGGAGAAGCAGCAGCAGCAGAAACAGCAGCAGGCAGCAAGTCTGTGAAGATATGTAGACTGCAAACGTCTGCAGCTGTTTCTGCTGCGAGATCTCATGCTGCAGCACTAGACAGCTCCACCCCCTCAGCAGCAGCAGCAACAGCAGCAGCAGCAGCAACAGCAGCAGCAGCAGCAGCAGCAGCAGGAGAGCAGCTGTGTAGCTGCTGCTTAACAGCATGTGAGTCGTATCCCCCTGTTCATGGTCTCTGCTTCCTACCTGCGGGTTCGCTCGTTGTGTGGGGGAGACAGAAATTCAAGCTTAAGGGGGACGCATGGCTTGCTGCTGCTGCTGCTGCTGCTGCTGCTGGCAGTAACAGCAGCAGCAGCAGCAGCAGTAGCAGGAGCAGCAGCAGCAGCGGCGGCAGCCGCGCATCGTCAAGAGGAGGACAAGAGATAGAAGCAGGGACTGCTGCTGCTGCAGGCCCCGACGGAGGTGCTGCTACAGCAGCAGCGGGGCAGCAGCAGCAGCAGCAGCAGCAGCAGCAGCAGATTCCGGAAGAGGATGAGTCGGAGGGAACGTGCTGCTGCTGTCCGCTGGTCAGAGTGCGGCAGGACGTATACAGCAGCAGCTGCTGCACAAGCAGCAGCAGGAACAGCAGCAGCAGCAGCAGCAGCAGGAACAGCAGCAGCAGCAGCAGCAGCAGCAGCGAGATAGAAGGGGAGGCGCATGGAGGCCGTCGCAAGTCTCTGGCCTTTCTTGCTGCTGCTGCTGCAGCCGACAGTTGCGGCAGCAGCAGCAGAACCCGCAGCAGCAGCAGCAGCAGCGACGAGACCTCGCCACACAGCAGCGGCAGCAGCAGCAGCAGTAGGAACAACAGCAGCAGCAGCAACAGCAGCAACAGCAGCAACAGCAGCAACAGCAGCAACAGCAGCAGGGGATTGGGTGCATCTTGCATGTGTATCTGTGCTGCTGATCCGGCGTGCTGCTGGTTTTCTGCTGCAGCAGATCTACGTTGCTTCTCTCTGTCCTTTTATGGTTGTGCTGCAGCAGCACGAGAAGCAGCAGTTCTGTTCTTGCTGCAGCAGCAAGGCAGGATTGTCTTCGTTCGTAAGCAAGTGCAGCAAGAGCTGCAGCGGCTGCTGCAGCCAGCGGCTATTAGCTATGAAGAGCATTTAGCATTGCAGCAGGAACAACAGCAGCAGCAGCAACAGCAACAGCAGCAACAGCAGC
>OY986946.1:5810958-5828458 GCA_963920595.1 Eimeria praecox | reverse complement strand
CACAAATCGAAATATTCAAAATAATCAAAAAACACAAAAAATCCATCATGAGAACACATCCGTTTAGATGCGGGCCAGTGGCCCACGTGCAGATCAGCAATCTCGAGGCGATGCCAGCAAGGCGACTCGAATAAATACAAGAAGAAAACAAGAATCCTGGGTTTTAATGAAAGAACAAACATTCTAAAATTCAAATTTATCCAAGTCAATTAACAAGAGCTTCTATTTTCACTCCCACAACGCCATGCCTTCCTCTCTCCTCTCTCTCTCTCTCTCCCCCCCTCCCCCCCCCGGTCTTCCTTTCATGAATCTCAACATCTTGTATTACGTATACTATCAAGTATCGAAGAAATAATATGTGGAAAATAATTATTTATTTAACGATGTTAATTCTTCTGTCTAAATATGTCAACACATCCATGAAACGAGTTATTCACGTAGAGTGCGTATTCCAGAAAGATATTACAAACAAAAACGCCGCCTCATAACCATACAACAACAGACATTTCGAGAAAATTTTTGAATATTTACCTGATTCCTCCGGGGCTACCTTGTGGTTTTGGCTCGCTGCCTTGGGGCTTTATGTCTGTGTGTCTACTAGGATAGAGAATCTGTGTAGGACATAGCGCTAGGTTTCTGATTGTCTTTTCGGGGGGTTTGTGCATTGGAAAATGGAGAAGAGAATTATAATCTGAATAAATATAAACACACAAAAAACTGGAGAAGACGAGAACAGCACATCTGGCGTAAACTTCTTCTTCTGCTACATCGCATCGCACCTTCAAAGCACACAAACCGATGTTATGGAGAAAGCTGAAAATCAGCACAAGTCAACACCACCTTCTTTATCCTCAAAGTTTACCATACTCTTCTTCCTAATTCGCCTTCTACAGAACCACTAGGATAAAACGAAGCAACGCAGCAACGCAGCTGACAGACACGCAGCTATCTTCAAGTACAGAAAAACCAGCCGAAGCACACATACACTGGATGCTACTATAATCAAAGCACACATATATTTATATATATTATATATACCCTCTGTATTCTAAAGAAAGGTCGTCTCACGGTTACTAACAGCTTACAAGATGCGTGGCGATGGCGATGCGGCGTCGTTAAATGCGAAACAGTTGTTTGTGCGATTGTCGAAACCTGCTCTGATAAAATGAGTTGCTTCTTCTTCATCAAGTCCGCGGGATACAAAAACCGTAAAATAGCGATGTGTGTTTTCCTCTGTAACTCGGCGTTCCATAAGGCTTCAGGGTTTCACCAGCTGTTGTGCATATTCAAAGGAGCTGCTGTAGGGCATATCACCTGCGGGAGAGGCCTTCCAACCGCTTGTTAACCCTATAGAAACAAAGCCTGCAAGTGCGGTGGTCCGCCGGGAGAGGGGAATAGTCCAATAAAAGCAGAAGTCGTGTGTGTAAGTATAGCTACAAATGACAGGACGAGAGGTGGCTGGGGGCGCCAAGCACACGGGGTCCGCAGGGTAGAAACAAGTGAACATGGAGATATATACTTCATAACGAGCCCAACATGAAAATAAATAAATACTGAAAAGAATTAAAGGCAACTTTTTCTGATCTTGCCGTGCACTGCACAGCTGGTCAGATCGCTGCGTCTCGACGGAAGGCGGGAAGACGAGAGGAAACAGCTGGGGGGACACTGGGTGGTTCTCAGTGCTACACTTAATGGAATTAATGACAAAAATTACTATTTGCAACAACTCACAACTCCACGTTCATGAAATAACTCGTTCTAATGGCGACTAGCTCTTAAGACCCTCGACCACCCGCATCCTGCTGTTCGCGGCGCCACACGCTGTATTTGGGGCTGCAGGACGCTCTTCATTTGAGGGGAAACAAATAACTCCACTGCTTCATTTCTGTATATTACACGGGGACTAATCATAATTAATGACTTCCAATGCTACTTTTCATGGCGACTCAGCCCCTCTTCCTTACCACCGCGACTCAGCGTCCGGACCAGTGGCCGCTAGTCTCATATTACACAGAACGGACTGCGTATTCTATCCGTTAGAGTTGTTGAAAACATCAACTCCAGCTTATTTCAAACCTTTAGGAGCGAAGGGAAGAGAATAAGCAGATGACCTCAATAGAAATACGTATTCGCTAGACGCAGCGACAGAGGAACCTGTGGGTTAACGAAGGCGGTGAAGTGCTGGTAGTTCACGAAAAATATGCGGCAAGTCGACTCAATTTCGATGTTTATATTTCAATTTAAATGCTGAATGGCTGTAGTGTGCTGTGTATAAAGCCCCTAGTGCCAATGCATACAGGAAACCTGAACGCCGCTTCGCAGCGAACGGGCTGGCGACCCTGTTGCTCTGCATGACGCATGATGTTATCATGAATATGTTTTTATTATCTTTCAAAATTATATAAATATAATATTTGTTGTCATTTCGTCAAATCAACTAACAACAGCAAGCATTTATTGTTGAACTGAGCATAGCCAGCCTCCACCGGAGCAGCACACGGACAACAAGCAGTTTCGCGCTGTATGAACGACAGAATAGTTTTGGGATTTGGGGGATATCTACCCTGGCCATACACAAGTGAATTGTATGTCTCATATACAAGTTGAAATGGAAACAACGCGGCTACATACACCTGAAGAAGACAGAGCGCTTCTCAACAATGCATGATGCTAACACAGCTCAACGGGTGGAGAGTAGAAAGGAGTTGAGAGCAGCAGTCGTACAAGAAAAGGAAGCAAAGACCCACATCAATGGAGGACGTGTGGCTCCCTTCCCGTGAGTTTAGTCTTTCTACAGCTGCCCTCAAGATGATATGCTGCGTCAGAAGCCGCAGCTCCTCTTGAATGTTTGTTGGCTTTGTCTGCTCTTCATCTGTAGGAAAGAGAACAACTCGGATCAGCAGAGTGATCATCAAGAGGCTGATGAAGCCGTAGACTCCCTTGCGGAATACTTGCGCTGGATCGATGAGGTACACGTACAGCTGACTGCAGCAGAGGTGTTGACTGGCTGCTGGCAGGGGGGACTGGCTCTGCCGCTTCTTTCTTTAAAATGCGTCATTTGAAGCCTTTAACCTCAAATCTTCACTGCCTATCCAAAGAATGTTTCTCGGTTTGCGCTTTGCGTACACAGGCGGAAGCAGACCTCGAAGATCTGCGGGTTGAAGCGTTTATTGAACGAGGTTTATGGTGTCAGATAGAGGGGGATATCTTACACAAGCAAATAGCTCTTCTTTCTGAGTCTGTTAACAGCCTTGGAAAAGAGGATGTATTGACACCCTAAGACTGTGTTTTTTCTGTCTCTTTGTCTACGTATTCTCACTTGTTTAATCGCGTTTCATTCACTGACATGCCTCCTCTATCTGGCTTGAGAGTTTTATTTTATATTCCGCTGAAAACGCACAGCTGAACTGCTAATACAAACAATTTCCTCAAGTACTCAATGCTCTCCACTGTCAGATTTACTGCACCGAATACGGAGCCCGATCAACGGCTCATACGCCTTCTAGATGTGCTGCTAGCTGCTAGGTTAGATGCGTAGTGTATATATATATATATATATATATATATATATATATATATATATATATATATATATGCTCGCTTGCATGTGCGTATAATCGCAGTTTACCCATGCAAATCAATTACGGAATGAAAGAAGGCACTTCGTCCCTGAACAGCATTGCGCAGAGAATCATCTTGCCCTGACTTCCCATATATATATATATATATATATATATATATATATATATATATGGAGGGAGAGAGAGATCATTTAAACGTGCATTGGAAGCTAGAAGGGCGTTTCAATGCAAAATAGACCACTGGGAGAGGCACATTTGCATTCCAAGATATGTAGTCGTACTTGCATGAAAATGAATCGCGTATTCGCGAGTAGCATACTCCTTCAAGGTGTCTTGATTCGGCAAGCCATGGCTTCACGTGCGAACAAGCATGATGTTGATCTAAGTTCTGTGCATGTTTATGTTTAATAATAACCCCCCCCCGCCACCCCCCCCCCCCCCCGCCCCACCCCCCTCCAGCCCCCCTGTTACAGATTTTAATAGTTCAGGGGATTCAAACGAACGTTCAATTGCAGTAGAAGTGCGAACAACAAAAACAAGAGAGGGCCGATGGAAGATAGACACACTCTGCAGGCTGCGAGGGAGAGGAGGATGGGAAATGCCCTGCCGGTGCCGTCTAAAATTAACTTGTTAAAGTACAACTTCTGCGGTTTTTAGTATGTGCACGTTCGTATAAATATTTAAATCTGCGCATCTAGACATGCCTGCTTATATATTTGATAGATTCTACAAGCAGTTGAAATGCTGATTGGGGCATGTTGACTGCGAAAAGAACACGAAGACGCATGAAGTAAGGCTGGCTTGGCCTCATAAGCACTAGAATTGTTCATTCATCCATTAAAAATAGTATATTCTCCAACTTTCTCTTTTTTCTTTTCTGTTGCGAAGTATTGCAATCCCGGCAGCATCACACATAGTGCGCGCGCGCGAAGGACGGCGCGCAGCTGGTCTGTGCAAGATTATGATACTAATAAAATGTTTATTGAAATAAATATACCTATACATCATCCTAATGTACTCTTTATGAATTTACGAAGAAGAACTCCGTCTTTCTGCAGCCTCTTCGTTTGCTTCTGATGGTAAGGAGGGTTTAGCAGGGACGCTACATTGAACATTACAGTAAAGCAACAGGGGGAGGAGGAGTTCGTTTGCGAGTGATCTTAGAATAAAAACAACATAAAGTGTCCTGAGAGGGCCATAAAATAACTTATAGTGTTTTTCTGTATCTCAGAACACACTTGAAAGATGATTTCTGCTGTGCTTCGTCGTGCTTTGGATCGGTCTGCTGCACGGACCAGCGAGAAGGCCGCCTACATGGTGGCACGGCCTCCCTGAAACCTTCGCATTACTTCTACAGAAATAAGAGTAAAAATAGTCTAAAGTTTAATAGATAAGAGTTGCAACAAGGAAGAAGAGTAGCCACTCAGAAGTCGCAGACCACCGACACAGGGGCTTGCGCGTTCGACAGGCCCCGACGCGGCCGAATCCCACAGTATTTGGAGAGGAAGCGGCGTTTCTGAGCCGTGGGAATCTGTGAATTACATTGTGTTTTAGTTGATGGTTAATGTTTTAATTCGTTTAGGAAAAGGTAGGGTATTTGGGAGTGGTGACTGCTGTGGCTACGAACAGCATCTTGCCGGCTGCGGGTGTCGGCGGATTAGACGCGGTGAGTACAGGTTTCTCCCTACCCCTCCGACTTCTTTCAACAGCAAAGGAACATTTCCTCTTTTTAAATTTTTATTGTATGGAGGCAAAGGGTGGGCTTCACTGGCCTAGGGAGGGTTTTGAGTGCGCTGTTTTGTTTGCAGTGGTGCAGGGCCTCACCGGTGGAGAGCCCGGACCTGCGCTTCCAGTAATTCTTTTCTCGTGCTAAACGCCATCGTTTCTCCTACTGAAATACCACGAAATAGGTTTTTAAATTATGTGCTCGTGTTTTTCTAGACACGGCTTTTAAGACTTCGGCGCAGGAGAGCATACTTACTGCTGCCCGACGGTGCTCGGGATCGGTTCTCCTGCGCCCGGCGGCAAGGTCTTTGCGTTTTTCATCAACATCTTCTGAACCAGAGAATTACAGGAAGAAATATAAGTGAGTAGACGAATATCCAGTTTGAATTTATACAACAAAGCTGATAGCCGCCTCCGCACCGATGGCTCTCTGCAATAGTAGCGACGTGCAGGGTAGAGAATACGTGAAGGCAAACACTGGTTGATCTTTCCTGTTCGAATCTTCTGTTGTGGTGTTGTTTGTTTTTTCAGTTGAAAAGTTTTTAAAATGATTTCGTTCAAGACGGGGCCTCGCGCCCTTTGGGGATGGAGGCCCCGGGCGCAGTTCTCTATTTTTGTTTTGTCTATTTTAGTTTTTGCCAGCGGAATGGCGAAACCGATACAGAAAAATATTGTTTTACATAATTTTTTAGAGGACAAATCTATGGCTCTATCTGAAGGTCCTTCTGTTAAAGGTGTGGCTTCAAACACCAGACAAGAGCATCCCTTCAAAACAAAACAAACAAGAATCAAACAGAATCGATGCTGTTGCTGTTTCATGGCTTGAGTGTTTCAGGATACAGAATTGCAGATATGGAGGAAGAAGATGAGGCGAGTTTCGTTCAAGGGGGGGAGAGAGATATGTGGGTTGGCTTGCTCGACCAGGAGTTCATGATGCAGTCTTCGCATGCCTTTGTGCATGTTTTCAAAAAAGGTATGTTTAAACCCTAATCATTTAATAAGGAGTAAACTAGAGCAATTAGTGTTGCCACTGAATCAATGACGGGGATGTGCTAAGGTTAGTTTGTTGTTGCTCTCTCTCTGTGTTTGCCTGCGATAGCGTCGAGATACGTCTACTCCCGTGGCTTCGTTGCGTACTTGTACTCCTCTAATCCCTGGCTGAGGTATGCAATTGCCAACATGGAGCAGAAACTGGATATGGTGAAGAAGCTGGAGAAGATTGCAGGCGCCTCTAAGTTGCGATTCTTGAGTAGGTGTTAGAACCCTTTCGAGTTTAGATTTAAAGCTATTTGCACTTATCCTTTCCTTTACAAACCGCTTACTCGTGAAGCAACATAACATGTATGACGGACTTGTTCATGCAGAGAAGCCGGAGAGTGCCGCGAGACTGCTCGCCAAGGAATCGCTGACGCGGGTATTCCCGATGCGTACTCGGCTCTTAGGATCTGGACGACAGTCTTATCAGAAACACTTAGCAGCCCTGACGCAAGCCTTACAGCAAGCGAAAGCGGGAACCTTGGCTCTTGAACTGATCACGGCATCTAGGAGTGAGGGTCTACGATTTTAGGGTTGAACACATTGCAATCAGTTGCCTTCATTTGAATTATCTTAAGCGCATCTGTGGGAGAATATACAGGGGGAGGTAGCTACAAAGCGACTAATTGCTTTCTATGAAAGGGTGACGTGCAAGGGATGAAATGTGTGTTTGGCTGTTGGTTTCTACTTTGCAGCTCTTCCTCTGTATACCTGGAGTGATAGCCTCTTCCGTCACCCTCTTATGACTCTACAAAACACCATTATTCATGGGTTTGAGGAGGCAATCGGTGGCGTTTCTGGTTTGTTTACGAGTGAAGTGAGAAGCAGCTGCTTCTCCTTCGCATATCGTGTCAATTCGGTTGCTCCATACACTGTCGTCTACCCTGGAGGTATTCTTGGTAGCATCATGAAGGGTCTCGTGCGTTCCTACTTCCTCGTTTTTCAACAGTCGCTGATAAACTTTAAGGGCGTCTTCGCATTACTCATTGGTATTATATGCAAAACAAGAATCATTCAGGCAGCCGTTAGCGCGATCAGGCCCATCTTCCGCCTGGCTAGACAAGGGGCGAGGGCAGTTCAGATCTTCAAGGCCAAGACAATCGGTAATCTGAAAACCCTAAACTTGTTATGTAAACTTTAAACTTCGGGCACTTAGTTTGAAGATCACAGACAGTCTTCCAATAATTTACTCCATCAAGATAAAGTATCCTGTCTTCTTCTCAGGAATGAGGGGCGATCCAATAGGCCAAGGACTCATGAATCGCCTGTTCAAACGTGAAGCAGTCGTTCTTACAACGATTCTCTTCCAAATGCATGCTGTTGACGTAAAGCAACAGTATGCAGAAGCTGAGGAGATCAAGAGTGCCCTTTCAGGGGCTGGGGGTTCCTGGGCCCTGGCTGAGGGTCTGTTCATTGGAGGAGCCGAATTTGGTCGTGCTTTCTTTGATTTGGTGCGGAAATACAGAAGAAGCGCAGAAGCATATGTGCAAGCGTGTGAAGCTCTACAGAATGGCAGCCTTGGCAGGAATGGCGGACGTCAAGAGAACGTAGGGGCTTCCCCTCAGAATAAATCTTCTTCTGTGGACCCGAATGTGGAGACCTTGATTGATAATGCTCTTGAATTCTTTGAGGAAGCCCATCCTGAATTGTCTGGAGGAGACGAACCCCTTACAACAGAGCAAAAGTTGAAGCTTTTGATGCAGAGCTGCAGAAAGAACAGACGTTTCGTGGAAACGTACGAAAAGAAGCAGTACTACTACATTAAGCGCGTGATTATTCAAATGGTTACCGTATTGCAATATTATTTCAAATATTTCAGGTCCTACATTTCCGACATCCTCTCTATCTTTTACGAGTCTGCCGTAGCAATGCTCGAAACAAAGGTTACCGAGTCTGTAGGCGCTGCAGAAGGATCCAACAGCCCAGCAGACGAGATGGTTGCCTCTGAAGCACGTCATGCAGCAAGAAGAAGCGCTGCACAATCAGCAACAGAGGAGTCACAGCTCCCGAGGAAACTCTTTAGGGCGCCCAAGTTCGCAGAGGAAGCCACAAAACTAGCGAAAGGATTCTTTGCAGGAAGTAATTCTTACTTATATCTGCCCTTCCGAGCACCCACATTTTGCATATCAAATACCTCTGTATAGCATTAAATAATCGAGCATTATTCTCATGTTTGCTGTCTGAAACGTAGTAACGTGGTATAGAGGCCTCGTCTCGAAACAGTCTAGCAGCTATGTTTTCTGCGGTTTGGTCTTGCAAATCACAACATAATCCTGCTTTTTCTGCTGCAGCCGGAGCACTTGCACTCTTCCAAATCGCCAATGACGAGTCAGCAGAAGCAAAAGCACTTCGCGATGTGGCCCTTCGCCTGTTAACAACAGCTGACGGGGAAATGCGCAAAGGATTGGGCGAAATATACAGCCGTTTCCTGAACAGCCAAGTTCTTTTGGCTCGGGTAGAGAAGCAACAAGAACGTATCCGTGTGTTCGACCTTATTTCCAAATGTCAAACGCCACTTGAAGAGAAGACAGAAGAAGAAAAACAATTTTGCGGCACAATGGTCACAAGCGAGATCGATCCAGATGAATTTATTGCAAAAGCCATGGTTGCTTTAAACCTCCCTATCTCATCCCCAGAGGACGATATTGCTTTCCACTCATCAGGCGATGTCACGCGGGTATTTGAGGCCTGGGCCAATTATGCAGTGTCGAAAAGGCAGACGCGCGTCGCAAAAACAGCTCGGCTTGCTGCAGAGACAGGTGCGTTTACTTTAAAGTAGAAACACTAGTTTATCTTTCTATCTGTCTATCTATTATCTATCTATCTATCTATCTGTCTATCTATCTGTGTACCTATCTATCTATCTATCTATCTATAGATAGATAGATAGATAGTTAGGTAGCACTCTATCTATCTATCTATCTATCTATCTATCTATCTATCTATCTATCTATCTATCTATCTATCTATCTATCTATTTACTTATCTCCCTATACGCATACGTATGTATATGCTATTTCCATATGGAGATATCCAAGCAACCGTTAGTGCTCTGCAATACGGTTTCTCAGGCGCAAGCATCATATTCCTCGCGCACATGCGGAGAGCTGTTTTTGATAAGGTAATCTACTTGAAAGACTTTCTATGACGTACTCTGCACTCTATAACTTAAAATCTACTCCCTAATAACCGTGAGAGCAGCCGCCGCCTTGTCAGTTTGTTGGATATGTCTTGTGGGTTTACTTCAGCTCGTCTTCCGTCGGTTTGATCATGTTGAGGGTACCGCCACGCTCGTTCTCTACGACGAAAGCGGAAGAAGCCTGACCTTCACTGGTGGGTTTCCCCTTATGTTGAATTTTCTGGTTTCTTTATCCTTCCAGCTACCGTACATAGACCTCAGCATGTACAGTGGCAGATACGATTGTTCCTTCGCTCTTGTTGTTTTTTTTGCATGCAGGGGACGACGAAACAAGTGTAAAAAGTATGCATACAGACCCATCTATGCTCCTGTGTGAATCATGTATGATTATTATGTATGTATAATGTATAATGCTGATGTCTAAGGCCAAAGGAAGTTCGTTTCGAGTATTCTCTGTGTGGTTTGCAGATCTTGTTGCTCCTTCACGAGATGCAAGCGGCAAGAGTAAGTGCAAGTAGCTATTAATACATTATTGAGGGCGTTTGAAGGTAGGTTAAATTGATTGAGGGTGTATTTTCTTCTTCGTTTGCATGTTCGCACATCTATTGGTTCAGGAGCTTTCAAGCCGGATCCTCTAGAATGCACAAGCACATTTACGGTGAAGGAAGGGAATAGAGGAACTCTGTCATTTTATGTTGCTGCTGATTCAAGACGTGGGGAGAGACGAGAGATGCAAGAGCAGACCAACTTCTCCGAACGCGAATTAACCCCGGCAATTACATTGCAAGGATCCATTAAATATGATGAAACTCGAAAAGAACTCCAAAGCATTCAGAACGATCCAAATGCCATTAGAGATACAATGGTAGCGCACTTCTTAGACAAACGAGGACGTGTGTCTGCAGAGGCGGTAAGGGAACAAGTGTATTCTTCTCAAACGAATGTATATATATATATATATATATATATATATATATATATATATATATATATATAGATAGATAGATAGATAGATAGATGATGTATAAGAAACTCAATGGCTGTTTCTTCTCTTGCTCTGTCTCTTGCCTGTATATATATATATATATATATATATATATATATATATATATATATATATATATATATACAGATGATGTATAAGAAACTCAATGGCTGTTTCTTCTCTTGCTCTGTCTCTTGCCTTTGTTTACAGCTGGCAGGAGTGTTAATGCTGCTTCAGCGACGGCTCCCCATCTTCTGGACACGAAGCCCCGTTGAGTTTCTTCAGTTTGTGACACCAAAGATGTTCTTCGATATGCTGTTTGTGCTTTCGAATCAGGCGTACGACCAGTCAGAAGCAACTGTGGCGCTTGAAGGGAAATTATATACCTTCCCCAAATCTTTTAGTGCTATGAAAGATATTATATTAAGCTCGTTAAATAAGGCAATTGTTCGCATGCATAGTTTAAATGCCTCAGATGCAGCCCTACTTATTGCAATGGGCTCCTTACACTTTGCCTACAAGAAAGTATCGAAACATCGCACAGGGCGAACGTTAACAATGCATCTCTTCCTCCAGGAAGTCCACCATATTATGAATATATTGAAAACGGCTCCTGAGCAACTAAAGACTCTTTATGCAGAATGTGAATTTATTTCTAAGTGGGGAAATCCTACAGAAGAAGGAGTGTTGAAATGTGCAGTCTTTCGATTCATGAAAGTTGGATCCCTTACAAATCTTGGTGATGCACAGGTAGGTAGGATGGCCGAGGGTTTCTTTGCTATCAGCTAGACTCTGTTGGGGCAGTTGTATGCGTCTTCTTCATCGCCAACGAATGCTTCCTCAAACTCTCTGCGAGATCCCCTGCTTCTGTACACGCTGCAGGAAGAGATCGAAACCTACGTTACTGCCTTTGTGAGGAAACTAACCGAACTGAAGGGTGAGGCTACATGGGCTTCCTATTTAAATCTTGACTACTTCCTCAGCAGCGCTAAAATGTATGGAAAGACGGCGGCACAGTACAAGTTTGAGACGCTGTACAACCAACTCAACGACATACCAGGAACAGAAGAAGAGGAATCTGAGCTAGCCAAACTCATGAAGAAGCTTCATCCGTCTCTGGCTGGCTACAGACCCCCGCGCCCTCAAAAGAAGAAGGGCCTCCTAAGATTTCTCATGAAGTTTAGAGAAAACTTCAACATATTGCCCCGGATAATCCAGCAAAAAGTTAATTTGATGTGGAGAAAGTGTTACGCTAGAATGAAAAGATTCTTTGGCTCCCGGAGATCTATCCTGCGTGATTGGAGGTACATTCTATGCTATTTCCTTTCTTTTTCTCCTCCCTCCTTTAGCCTATCTCCTCATGCTAGTTCTTATTCCCCGGTAATAGTGTGTATTAGACTGTTTGTTTCTATATGATTGGACAGCCGATTTGTACATATTCGGTGGAAGCTTCTCTCTCTCTCTCTCTCTCTCTCTCTCTCTCTATATATATATATATATATATATATATATATATATATATATATATATATATATATATATATATATATATATATAGTAGCTTATGCTGCTGTGCCTATGTGCTACACTCACAGCATATCGCCTAAAGTAATCCAAGGCCCACATTTCATGAATTCTCTAAAATACGCCGAGATTACTACTTATCCGGATCTCACAAGTTCAAGAGATGTCTTCATTGAGGTTTCAGACTTGGAAGACTTCAGCAAGATCCTGCTGAGTCTTGAGAGTATAGCTGCCACGCTAGATAGTCCTACAAGCATGTACAACACTGTGGCGCAAGTACGAGCAACTCCCGCATTCACCCCCTCTGCAAAAGGTGAGTTCTTTAGCCACTTTCGATTCTATCCCTTCGCCCCCCTCAAACGCTTCCTGCAGGGGAAGTGATGTGGCTGCTTTATCTAGGTTTACAGCATATACTCTCTCTTTCATATATATATATATATATATATATATATATAGATAGATAGATAGGTAGATATATAGATATAGATATAGATATAGATATAGATATAGATATAGATATAGATATAGATATAGATATAGATATAGATAGATAGATATAGATAGATAGATAGATAAATAGATAGATATGCCTATGTTTGTGCCTGTTGTGCCGCCTGCCACCAGAGGAACACGCCAAGCTCATTGAACGTGCGAGAACTCTAGGGAAAGACGTTGTGAGGGTGGCTGCTGGTTGGGTGCTTAAAACAGCTGGAGGTGCTGGCATAAGCATGGCTTTGGGTTTATTGGCTCTGCACGACACGGCAGGGGCTTTCACAGACAAGGCGTTGCAGCTTCGATATCTAACCCCCGAGGCACTTCTCTTCCTCAGATCCTCCCTGGATGTGGCCTTCATTTTAAAGAATCTCCCGCCGCAAACCCTAAGAGATGCCGAGTTGATGCGATTCAGTGCGTCTGCGTATAATCTTCACTGTCTATTCTGAAGAAATGCTGGTCCTTACTGGCACATCACCTCTCTAAGAAACACACCATCCGTGTTGATATATCTGAATACCTTATATGGCTTTCGTTGCTTTGGGGGCGTCATGAAAAAACATATTTATTGGTTTTAATTTCCTCAAGTTCGTATATATGTGGCTACTTCGTTCTCTGCATGCAGCTCTAAACAGTGGCGGCCACAATGCATTTTCTGTTAAGGCTCAATGCGAACCTCGAGGTTTGGGGCTGAACACGTCTGAGACGCTGAAGGTAGAAGACGCAATCACCCGTGTAGAAGAGGCTCTTGATAGGGAGGATGATCTGCCGGTATGTTTCTTGGCTCTTCTTAGTATGGTATTTGAAGCGTTTCATTGTCTAAACAACTAGTAGCAACACCCTTGTTAATAATATGGCTGCTGATATGCTGCAGGAGGGGGCTTCAAACTCGGAGAAATGCTCGACTCTACTTGGCTCCATCCTACGTGAGCCTCTTACACCAACAACCTCTCTGCCGCATGAAGCCTTCCTTTCCTCAGATGCTGTTGGTTTATGTTATCTTCTGCTTCGACTTCGATATTACCTGCAAACAGAGAAAGATACGATCACAATTGATGACTTGTTACAGACAGTGTATGTTGATGGATTGCCTCTAAGCAATCATTTAGATTTCTTACAACACCGTAGGGCCGATACGGACGAACGCAAGTTAAGGGGTAAACTCATAACACCTTTCTTGAGACTATTGCTCCTTGCCACCGTTGAGAGCCTAGGTAACAGTCTCGGAGGCATCAGCCTCCGATCCTATGATTCAGAGGCCAAGGTAATTAGCTTCCAGTATACCCTTCAGACCGTATCTCCCCCCAAGCCACCCGCAGAGGTTCTCGCCTACGCTGCTGATCTTCTTCTCGGCTCGCATACAGAAAAGAATTTTCGATATATTTCCTTTGCATTCGACGGTATGTCAGTGTTTCTTCAACGAAGTGCATGCATTCTATCTTCATCATCTTCTCACAAGACCAAACGTATGCGTATTATTATTGCTTCTTTCGCTTGTTTCTTCAGGTCCCAGCTTCCTCTTGGAGTGGTACCGATATATTGACGTCGATAAACTCCGTTCTTACGTCGATTCCGTACGAGAACAAAATTTGCCTGTTACATATCAAGATATGGCTAAACTAAGCAACGTATATACCGTAACTGATATCGCCGATTTATCTTATAGCTTGCGTCAGAGTTCGAAAATAGATGTAGCCAAAGTAGCAAGGGAAGCAGCCAAGAAAATTATGGATGACGATAGCAAACCCGCGTTAAAACGCTACGGCCTCGCTCATACGTTGATAGATATGGTTACACATGCAGCTTATCTAAAGCGAAAATGTCTTGGAAAGGCTTTAGAAGAATACGAGAGCTTCAGTAGCTTTAAACTGATCGATAAAGAGTTATTCAGATACGATTGCTTCTACAGCCAAATGTTAGAAGCCGGTTCCTTTGCTGAGGTAGCTCGTAGTATATCTGATGAGGATATATCAGAGGTGATGGCGGCTATCGACTATGGTGAGAGCTTTCAATATATCGAACAAATCCCTCTCCTTAGAAGTATCTCCTCTTCTTATCTACACTCGCAACAATATCGAGTTTCTGCATGCTAGTTACATCACGGTTTTTATTGTTTTATTATTTTGTTTTGTTTTCTGATATCTGCAGCCTATGAAGGTGAAACAAAGGCCCTGTATGAGAAGTTATTAAAGGATAAGATAGATCATACAAAGGTAGCGAATGCAGCATTTACTATGGGGCAGGAATATCCGATTACAGGTATAATGGATGTATTAACTGCTGAGTTTCTAACATGGGTTCGAGAGAAACGATCGTGGGAAGATATCCTTCCCATTATACGAGCACAACGTGATGCTCGATGGGTAGCTACAAAAAAAACTGCAGCTCTTAATCGCCCTGTTACCAGTTTCGAACATCCCCTACTGATGAATCCTTATCAAATCCTCATTGATATTATGCTAGCTACAACTACTGGTAAGAATAAGAAACCTACGTACCTCAGATCTTTCTCTCTTACAGTATTGAAATAGTTTATATATATATATATATATATATATATATATATATATATATATGTATATATATATATACAAAATCTTTGTTGCTGCCTATCTAGTAATGTTTAATGTGTTTTCGATAGATTTACTCATTATAAATACGCTATTGCCTTTTATATGCTGCAGGGTCTTCTAAGAGAAGGCGTTTCCCTGTTATTACGCCTCTGAAGCGTTTAAAAGCGATGTTTACAGCAATTAAACCTGGAAGAAAGAGTAGAGCCGAGTATAACGCAGATATTAGAGAAAGACAGCAGCTAGCAGAACAGCAAAAGCTTCAATATAACCTCATGTACAACAAAGATATTCAACAACAACTACTAAATATGCAACAACAACAACAACAAGAACAAGAACAGCAACAACAACAAGAACAGCAACAACAACAAGAACAGCAACAAGAACAAGAACTGCAGCAAGAACTGCAGCAAGAGAAGCAGCAAGAACAGCAGCAAGCGCTGCAGCAAGAACTGCAGCAAGAGAAGCAGCAAGAACAGCAGCAAGAACTGCAGCAAGAGAAGCAGCAAGACCAGCAGCAAGAACTGACATCATCAGAGCAGGATCTTCAGGGACCTTTTACATCTCAGACACCTGAGAATAGCAGAGATTCGACTGCCTCTGCATAATAAATAGT
Organism: Eimeria praecox; assembly: GCA_963920595.1. Taxonomy (NCBI): domain Eukaryota; phylum Apicomplexa; class Conoidasida; order Eucoccidiorida; family Eimeriidae; genus Eimeria; species Eimeria praecox. The sequence goes on along the minus strand of OY986946.1, from coordinate 5,812,788 downwards.
TTAATATATTTCGTAATATTTTCGTAGGTTTCCTGGTCTAAAAGATCTGTTCAAACATGGATGATTTGAATGATAGCACAGGATTTTCTTGTGTTTGTTGACGATTAACAGTGTTAAGAACATTTGTTTATAGTTTTGTGAATTCGATTTATTGTTTAATTATTTTATTATTTAATATTTTAATTGTAGTAGTAATAATGGCGGCGAGATAAAAAAATTTTCTGTCGCCTTCATCTCATGTTCCCTTCATGGGATTGCATGCAGATATCTTTTGTAATCTTTTTCTGTTAATGCGAGTTATTGAGAAAGACTGTTATTTATAGAGAAGAAATAAATAAATATTATCTTATTATAAACAACAACAGGCTTGAAATCTTGTTGCTTGAACTGTATACAAGAGGAGTTTGTAGTGAGCTTGTAGTAGTTTGTCTCGTTAAATAAATTAAATCAACGAAAAAGATGTTATATATATATAACACATTTCAGAAACACAATCGTTTAAATGCAGTAAATACAAAGAGATGAAAAATAAGAGAAAAACAGCAGAGTAGGACTAAATACATATTTAATTGTATCTCTCATTTCATAACAACACAAACAAAAAGAGAAAGTATATATTAACTAACACATATAATAATAATAATAATAATAATAATAATAATAATAATAATATTAATAATCTCTCTCCTCTCCCTATGTTGTCTATTATGTAGTAAAAACAAGCTACAAAAGTATTGAAATAATCTTTATTCTCTATCTTTACAACTATTCTAATTCTTTTCATTTTCTTTTAATCTAAAACATTTAATAATTTTTATATATCTGTTTCCAGCAAGATGATGATGATGATGCTGTTATTGCAGTCTCCATAACATAAATTAATTGTATATAGGAGGCTCAACAGCTATCTGCCTCTCTTGTTTGTTTGTTTTCTATTTAAATTTAATAAATGCATGCATGCATGCAGACACGCTATATATATATATATATATATATATATATATATATATATATATATACATATATATTACCTTGTTGTAATCCTCCTTAATAGAGGAGCTCTAAGCCCTAAAACAATAAAACTAAACAATCTATTATAAACATCACGCCACATCTTCTTTCTACTTCTCTCATCATTTAAAAGAATAAGATTTCTTCTTCTTCTTCTTCTTTAGATATATTTCTTATGGGGTTTATCCTTCTCCTGTACTAACATTGTTGTTTGCTTCTTCTGTTATCTTCGTCTCTGTCTCCTCCTTTCTTCTTCTTTCTTTCTTTTTCTGTATTATGTTAAAACATAAAAAAGAAAAGAAAAGAAGAAAACAACAGTTCAGACACTTGTTACAAAAACGCTCTGTGATGACCATGTAAATAGATAAATAAATAAATAAATAAATTAAATAAATAAATAGATAAATAAATAAATAAATAAATAAATAAATAAATTAAATAAATAAATAAATAAATGAATAAATAAATAAATAAATAGATAAAATATAGATAAAATAGATACATAAATAAATAAATAGAAAAATAAATATATTATATTTACTTATTTATAAAGAAATTTATACTAAGTACATGCATGTATAAACAATGTGATATATTGAAAGTATATATTTGTAGAATATATTAATTAGATTAACTTTCTTATTTAGAACAACACCAACAGCCCCACACTACAGGTCTTTTCATACAAACTCGATAATACTAATACATAGCTTGTATAATAATAATAAAAACAAGTATATAATTAGAGCAATTACAATTATTATATAAATAAAACAATAAAAAATAATTATAAAATAAAATAAAACAAGATTAACATAC
>OY986946.1:5800958-5803458 GCA_963920595.1 Eimeria praecox | reverse complement strand
GAGGGAAAGAGATTAAATAGCAACAGATCTGGTTTATGTGAGAGACACTGCAGCAGCAGCAGCAGCAGCAGCAGCAGCAGCAGCAGCAGCAGCAGCAGCAGCAGCAGCAGCAGCAGCAGCAGCAGCAGCAGCAGTAGTAGTAGTAGTAGTGGTAGTAGTAGTGTTTGTTGCTGCTCTTGTTGCTGTTGGTGTGCTATGGGAGAAGAAGTAGATAAATATAAAACCGTACGAAATATATATCTTCGAGAAGATGCAAGACATGCACCAGATTTAATTGACTCTGTCAAATCCAAGGAGACAAATATATCGGAACGGATATTAGAAATAAAAATAGATAATAAACATCCATATTCTAAATTTATATTTGCCAGAAATACACGGGGCATATTTGTTGCTAGGGTTTGTTATGATGAAGAAGAATTACTACCTTATAATAATAATAATAATAATAATAATAATAATAATAATAATAATAATAATAATAATAATAATGCTGGTGCTGCAGCACAAGGACAGCAGCAACAATCGAGGTTAGATATATTAAATAGTATGAAAGAGGAAGAAGATATGTTTAGATTTGATGATGGTGGGGTGTATAGACAATTAAAAATACAAATATTACATGATACGCCGTATAATAAACAACTACCAGGATTAGAAATAGATAAAAAGAAGAAAATAAAATCTGAGGTGTCTAGACACCCTATAAACCCTTTGAAAACTCTCTCATTTACAACACCGAAAACAAATATAAATACAAATACAATTATTAATATCGATGTTAGTCCTGAACGAGTAGGAGAAGCAGCGTTCTTATATAATACAAATGCTTTAGGGATCTGGAGGGCTGAAGATGCGAGGGTAATAATACAAAAAAATAATTTATATATATATATATATATATATATATATATATATATATATATATATATATATATATATATATATAAATTCTGGGGTGTATAGACACCTCTAGTGTAGTTGTTTTCGTCTTATTTACCTCCCTATACACCTCAATAAGTGCATGTTTTCTCCCAACTTGCTCTTGTTGCTGCTCTCTCTCTCTCTCTCTCTCTCTCTCTCTCTCTCTCTCTCTTCCTTCTTCTTCTTCTTCTTTGCTGCTGCTGCTGTCTGTCTGTCTCTTGCTTCTTCTTCTTTCTTGCTGCTGCTGTCTCTTCTTTCTGCTGCTGCTGCTGTCTCTCGTTTACGGTGCATAAGGTGGAAGGTCAGGGCCTCTTGCTGTTGTATTTCCTGTATTTGTTTTATTTATTTGTTTTATTTATTTGTTGTAGTTGTATTATTTGTTGTATTATGTGTTGCATTACTTGTATTATTTTTATTATTTTTATTATTTTATTATTATATTTGTTAGTATTTGTATTATTTGTATTATTTGTATTATTTGTATTATTTTATTATTTTATTATTATTATTTTTATTATTTTATTTTTATTTTTATTTGGTTTTGCTCTTATCGAACACCATCGATACAGCTGACGACTCAGAAACATTTGTTATATTCAACTTCTTATTTATTTATTTATGTGTTTATTTATTTATCTATTTATTAATTAATTTCATAATTAATTAATTAATTAATTAATTAATTAAATAATTAATTAATTAAATAATTTCTTAATTAATTAATTAATTAATTAATTAATTAATTAATTAATATCTGATAGTACTATGCATAGTATCTCTCTCTCTCTCTCTGTGTGTGTGTGTGTATATACATATATATATATATATATATATATATATATATATATATATATTTAATAAATTATTAGATGCGTGTGGAGTCTCCGATTATCATTCCTACTATAACAAACACCCCAAGAAACATAAAAAGATTTAGTAGAACATTTCTACGATATTATCATCGGGCGGCTTTGATTGATCCTTCAGCAGAATACTTTCAAACATTATCTTTCTCCCCCCATCATAGACAAACTATCCTACTTGGGAGTGATAATATATGGGCTTTAGATCTGAGAGTAAGTAAATTATATATATATATATATATATATATATATATATATATATATATATATATATATATATATATATATATATATATATATGTATATATATATATATTATTATATATTATGTTATTATATAGCATCCTCCTCCTGCTGCTGCTGCTGGTGGTGGTGCTGCTCCTGCTGGTGGTGGTGGTGGTGCTGTTGCTGCTGGTGTTGCTGATGCTGGTGTTGCTGCTGCTGCTGGTGTTGCTGCTGCTGCTGGTGTTGCTGCTGCTGCTGGTGTTGCTGCTATTGCTGTTGTTGCTGTTGTTTCTTTTTGTTGCCTGTGCTATATATATATATATATATATATATATATATATATATATATATATATATATATATATATATATATAATTCCTGTTTTAACTTCTATTAGGATAAAATAAAACCAATACTAAATTTGATTATGTTTGTTTTATCTCAGGAGAGAAACATGAAACGGCTCTTCCCCTCTTTGCATGCGCCTA
>OY986946.1:5785958-5793458 GCA_963920595.1 Eimeria praecox | reverse complement strand
AATAAAATAAATAAAAAATAGAATAAACAGAAAATAAAATAAATAAATAATAAAGTAAATAAATAAGCAATAAAATAAATAAATAAATAAATAACAAATATATAAACAAATACATGAAAACAACAGCAACAAATGCAGCAATTAATACTTCTACTCTCTGAGCTGTATGTTGCAAAGTTGTCTAAAAAATATAATTTTTATAGAATATAAAAACCAGCCCCAAATATTATTATATCCTCTAGCTACTGCATGCATGCATGCATGCATGTATAAAGAAAGAAGAGAATGTTTTTGTGTTGGATTTGGGGCTGTTAATTATTATTAGTCTGGAGAAAGAGAAGAAATGTATTTAAAAAACACTTATATTATTATATTATTATATATATAATAATAATATTATATTATAATATTATTATTAATATTATTATTTGTAATATATTTAATTTCATTTAATTTGTATCCCTCGCTGAAGCGTCGACGTCAATAATATATATATTATATATTATTATATATTATAATATATTATAATATATTATAATATATTATCATATATTATTATATATTATTATATATTATTATTATTATTATTATTATTATTAGTGTAGCTGCATGCAGCAGCAGATCTGCTGCATATAAAACCCTAAACCCTAAACCCTAAACCCTAGAGCTATGTATGCATGCAGAAGGGGGGAAGCTGAGGTTTAGTGATAAGAGATAAAAGAATGTAGAAGCGAGCCACATAAAGACCTAGTAATTATAATTATAAGAAGAGAAAATACAAAAAATATGGTTTTTATACTATTTTATTATATATTATATTATTTTATAATATGAAGCAAACATCGAAAACGGTGATGCTCCTGCGAGGACTACAAATTATATATATTATCAATTCTATTTCGTTTGATTGAAGGAAATTGTGTGTACATTTAAATATAAAAATATTTTTAAATATATTTCTTCTTTTTTATAGATTTTTTATTATTTTTCGGGGATATTTGCATGCGACGACGGGGCTAGACAGAGAAAACCATAGAAAGCTGCATGCATGCAGAAGAGTTGAGGTTTCTTGTTGTTATGTAGCTGTGCCTTGTAATTAATTATTAATATCGTAAAATATATATATATTTATTTATATTTGTATTTAATTTGTTTTATTATATTAAAATAAGTTTATTTCTTTTATAATTTGCAGGGATTGATCTAGATTTTCTTCAGAGGTTTCCTCTAGAACTCTTGTGAACAGAAAGATTATATAAGAACAGAGAGATAAAGTAGAAAAGCCATATTAATGTTGTTTAGGGTTTAGGGTTTAGGGTTTAGGGTTTAGGGTTTAGGGTTTAGGGTTTTGAAGGTTTAAGATGTATATTCCATGATGTTTCCTGAAAGTTTCTTCTCATCAAGTCGGCTGCCTTCATTTCGAGTGTATGTACACCTCAGCTTATAATCATCATGGCGGCTCAACTAGGAGGATTCCTTCGAAATTTAGAAAAACTACGAAATCAATTTATGTATTCTTCCTTTCCAAACATTTCTTTCTCTATTTATCATTCAAATTCAAAACAAAAACTCGCTTTCCCCTCCTCATCGTTGCGGTTTCGATCTCAGTGCTGCTTCTGCTTACATCATCATACAACTCGGGGTTTCTCTACTTCGACAACATCATCTAATCTTTCATTTGATTCTAAAGAAGAAGAAAAAGAAGAAAATATAACAACAAATACCACACAAGAAAATATCGTATCTCCGAAACCAAAAACACCGAGTTGTACAGAAACCCAAGAAAATGTAGTAGTAGTAGAAGAAAAAGAAGAAGAAGAAGAAGAAGAAGAAGAGAAAGAAACAGAAGAAGAAAAAGAAGAAGAAGAAGAAGAAGAAGAAGGATTCAACATTGATGATATATCTGCAGGAGATCTCAGCGATTGCCCTCCCGCTCTTCGAGAATTTGTGTTTACTAACCCGCATCCTTTCCCGTACACCGCAGATCCTGAAGACCTAAGTCCTGAGCAAATACAACAAGTTGTTAACACTCTTCTGAATTCGCATCGTTCTCGCGCTGCAGCCTCTCAAGCATCATCACAACCACCACCATCAGCAGCAGCAGCACCAGCAGCAGGAGCAGCAGCAGCAGGAGCAGCAGGAGCAGCAGCAGCAGCAGCAGGAGCAGCAGGAGCAGCAGCAGCAGCAGCAGGAGCAGGAGAGGCAGAGGACAGCAGCAGAGTGTACACAGAAGCTTCTCGTTGGTGTTGTGACGAGCGTCTAAACAAAGAAACAGGAGAAGATAAATTTCTTAATTACCCCGAGCCAAATATTCTATGGCCAAATCCTCTATTACATAATCATCGCTTGCAGCCCTTTACATGTACTCTAGCAGCAGCAGCAGCAACAGCAGCAGCAGCAACACCAGCAGCAGCAGCAGCAGCAGCAGAAGCAAGAGAAGAAGAAGACTCTAAATCAACAACAGCCTCTCCTTCTTCTCCTCCTTCTTCTTCTTCTGCTGCTGCTGCTGCTGATCCTGCAGCAACAACAACAACAGCAACAACAACAACAACAGCAGCAGCAGAAACAGCAGCAGCAGAAACAGCAGCAGCAGCAGCAGCAGCAGGAGGAGGAAGCTCAGGTAGATATCTAGACTGTCCTTCTAATCTGCGTTCTTTGCAGCTTCGATTAAATCGTCTTCGTCTCGAAGAACTGTGGAAATACGGAGGAGTCGTTGGGGTGTCTTGGGAGGATCTTGAAGAGGTGTACATACACTTCAGAGAGCAGCAGCAGCAGCAGCAGCAACTGTGGCAGCTTCGTAAACAGCAGATATTAGAATATGCTGCTGTTGTATGTGCTAGAAGAATAAGAGCAAGACGTGTAAATTATTTAAAAGAAAAAAATATAAACTTAGAAGATATACAAGAAGATGCGAGGGAACAAATTCTGGTGCCTCGTTCTCTGTTTAGAAGAAGCACTAGAAAGTATGTTTATATATATATATATATATATTATATTATATTATATTATATTATATTATATTATATTATATTATATTATATTATATTATATTATATTATATTATATTATATTATATTATATTATATTATATTATATTATATTATATTATATTATATTATATTATATTATATTATATTATATTATATTATATATTATATTATATTATATTATATTATATTATATTATATTATATTATATTATATTAATATCTTTTCTTTATCTTATATCTTTTCTTTTGTTATCTTCTATTTTAAATATTTCTATTTACGTCCTTGAAGTCCTGAGCATAACTATCAACCAATTCAGCTGTTGTTGCTGCTGCTGCTGCAGTTGCTGCTGCTGCTGCTGCTGTATTTGGTGCTGCTGCTGCTGCTGTATTTGCTGCTGCTGCCGTATTTGCTGCTGCTGCTGCTGTTGCTCCTGCATGCTGGGGTGTCTGTACATGGAAATATAAGTTGTTTTTCTGTTGGTGTTTGTTGGCTGCATGCATGTATATATTTTTGTGTTTTTAATGTTTTTTTTGTTTTTCTTATATTTGTTTCTATTTGCGTCTATTCGTTTATATTTGTTTATATTTGTTTATATTTATTCATGTTTATAAATATTTATTTTTATTTGTTTCTATATATTTCTATTTGTTTCTATTTGTTTCTACTTGTTTCTATTTGTTTCTATATGTTTCTATGTATTTGTATTTATTTATATATATTTATATCTATTTTTATTTATTAATATTTATTAATATTTATTAATATTTATTTCCATTTATTAATATTTATTAATATTTATTAATATTTATTAATATTTATTTGTGTTTGTTTTATTTGTGTGTTATTTAGACTGTATTATAAGTGGCATGATGCTTACTTTGCTCCGTGGCGTCCTGGGGGTTTACAGAGTGTGTTGAAAGCATTCGTAACAATAAAACAATTACAAAGAGAGACAAACGAGCGTAAATTGAATTTAGAAGAAGATATATCTTCTTCTATTAATGTATTTATTAATGAAGAAGAGAAAACAAATAAAACAAATAAAAACAAACAAGCAAAAATCTCATCATACACCCCAAATATAAATTTATTACAACAACAAAAACATGTAGAAAAAAAAATACAAACTATATTAAAACGTACATACACCCGAAGACCTGTAGGCTTATCTGTATCTTATAAAGAAACAAATAAAATAAATAATAAATTAGATAATAATAAAGATACAATAAATAATAATATCGACGTTCTACATAAACAAACAAATATTGAAAACAATAAAGAAAATGATAATAATAGGATATGGGATTTGACAGGTGTGGGGCGAAGGAGACAGCAGAAAAAATAATTAAATATAATATTTATATTTTTTTTAATTAATTTGCGTTAAACTTGTTTTATTTATTTATTTATTTATTTATTTAATTAATTAGTGTAATGGTCTTATTGTCTATTTATTAATATATAATTTAGATAAAATATATAAAAATATAAACAAAGAATCGTATTATTGTTAGTAGATGTTTATAGAATTATATCAGAGATAAATAAATAAATAAATAAATAAATAAATAAATAAATAAATAAATAAATAAATTGATTAATTAATTATTTGGCAGGCAGGAGAGGAAAAGACAGCAAATAGATAAAAATAAACAAACAAAAGAGTAGACAAACAAACAAGCAAACAAAAAGAAAACAAACAAAGCAAACATAAGCTCGTGCACATATGTATATATATATGTATATATATATATATATATATATATATATATATAGAGAGAGAGAGAGAGAGAGAGAGAGAGAGAGATGTTTAGATAGATAGATAGATGCAGATATATATCTATACAGACATATAGATATATAAATATATAGGCATATAGATATCCAGATATAGGTATAGACATAGATATATAGATATATAGATATAGATATATAGATACATATAGAGATAGATATTAAGATGTATAGATCTCTATATATATATATACAGGCTGCTCTCTATCTCTCTGTCTCTCTCCTTGTCTCTTTTCATTTATATAAAGAGAGAAGGCGAGGGTAAGCATATCTATATCTATCTACATCGGTATCTCTCTCTTTCTGTATATATATATATATATATGTATATTTATTTTTATCTGTCTGTCTATCTATATCTGTATTGATATTTATATTTGTTTCTATATTTATATCTGTATATTAATATCTATATTATCTATATCTATATACCTATGTATGTATATATGTATATATATATATATATATATATATATATATATATATATATGGATACATAGCCATGTGGATAGATAGATAGGTAGGCAGATAGATAGATGGGCACATGTATCTATATCTATATCTATATCTATATCTATATCTATATCTATATCTATATCTATATCTATATCTATATCTATATCTATATCTATATCTATATCTATATCTATATCTGTACCTATACCTATATCTGCATCTATATCTAAATATCTATCTACATGCCTGTATCTCTCTCTCTCTCCCTCTCTCTCTCTCTCTCTCTCTCTCTCTCTATATATATATATATATATATATATATATATATATATGCATATATAGACGGCTGTACCGAAGAACTGTAGAATTATGGATGCATAGGAAAGAATAAAGCATAAAAATAATAAAAAGAAAATTTATAAATATATTTACAAAAAAAAATATTTTTTTAGTTTTGTTTGTTGTTAGATATAAATAAATATAATTAATTTTATTTTTTATATTTTTCTGTTTTTGTGTTTTGTTGATGTTGCGTTGTTTTGTTTTAATTTTATATTTATAAGAATACAACATCCTATTGCTTTTTTTTATTTTTATTTTATTATCTATTATTATTTTATTATTTGTTATTTGTTTATTATTTATTATCAATTTATTATTATTGTTTTTCTGTCTTCTTAGTATTGTACTTATTGTTATGGCTTTGTTATTACTATATATATATATATATATATATATATATATATATATATATATATATATATATAGATTCTATTTTCTTTGAAAATAAATGTAGTATAAGAAAAGAATAAGAGAAAAGAAATAAGAAAATAAATAAATAAATAAATAAATAAATAAACATAAATAAATATATAAATAAATAGATAAATAGATAATAATTACAATTCAATCTGTATATTTCATTCTAAGCTGCGTATACACCTGAGTATACCTTTTTCTTTTTCTTCGAGTATTTTTAATGTTTTTTCGATTTTATTTTTATTTTTATTATTTTTATTTATATTTTCTTGTTTTTTAGGTGTATATACACTTAATTGTTTATATAAAAAGTTATTAAACGCACGTATATGTTGTAAAGTTTGTATTAATTTTGTTTTTATTTGCTGTTTTTTCTTATTAAGAGTAGATATTCTATTATACACGCGCCGTATACGTGGCTTTGCTTCAGGTGTATAGGCAGCTTTAATTAAATTTAATGTATTTTTTGTTTTCTCTAGTTCTTTATTTATTGTTTCTATGATTTCTAGTTGTTTATGCTCAGGCAATATATCTTTTAATAATAATTTATTTATCTTCTCTTCGATTAGATCTATCCTTTCATCTTCCTCTCTCTGTAATACAATATAATCTAATAAATACGGCTTTGTTGCTGTTGCTGCTGCTGCTGCTGTTGCTGCTGTTGCTGCTGCTATTGCGGTTGTTACGTCGGGTCTAACGGCTGCTGCTGCTGTTGCTGCTGCTGCTGTTGCTGCTGCTGCTGTTGCTGCTGCTGCTGCTGTTGTTGTTGTTGTTGTTTCTTTTGTTGTTTCTGCTGCTGCTGCTGTCGCTTCTGTTGTTGCTGCTGCTGCTTCTGGTGCTGCTGAAATGATTGGTTTGTCGAACGTTAGAGCAGCAGCAGCAGCAGCAGCAGCAGCAGCAGCAGCATCAGCAGCAGCAGCAGCAGCAGCATTTTTTTCTTCTGTAGAAGATATATCTGTTTCTGCTTCTGTTATCTTTCTTGCTTTATCTTCATCTGTTTCTTTCTTAATATTTTTATTATTTGTATCTAAAATTAAATAAGTAGAAGAGGGTTTTTGATAAGGTAGCAGGGGCTCTTTTATAAATTTTGCGCTAAGACGTTGAGGTGTACGTACACCTGAAATTATATTCTTTTCTTTTAAACTATCAACAATGTTAGAGGATGGAGACGAGTCTGCTGATGCTCTTAGATTCATTGCTGTTGCTGCTAGATCTACAGGAGCAACAGCAGCAGCAGCAGCAGCTGCTGCTGCTGCTGCTGTTGCTGCTGCTGCTGCTGCTGCTAGGAGTAGACGTATCATCCTTCTTCTTTTCAGGTGTATGTGCAGCTTGAGTGTTCTTTTTTTTTTCTTTTTTTCAGGTGTATGTACAGCTTGTGTGTTTGTCGCAGACTACGATATGCTCTTTGCTTCTCTCTTTCTTTTATTTATTTGTTTTTATTTATTTTTTCTAATTCAAATAAGCAGCGAATTAATAAAATATATTTGATAGAAACAAA
>OY986946.1:5770958-5780958 GCA_963920595.1 Eimeria praecox | reverse complement strand
ATAATACTACACACAGCAGAGACCAGAAGAGTACGACTTCTTCTATTTTTTGTAGAATATTAATATGCATAAGAAGAGCTATGAGCTGCTGCTGCTGCAGCAGCAGAGCATCAGCAGCAAGAGCAACAGCCATCTGTCTTTCATCAACAAGGAGAGAAGTAGCTCTCCATACACAACACTCAGCCCTTAAACCAAATGATTTTGCTGCTGTCACTAGCAGCAGTGTGCTGCGCTGCAGCTCTTGCTGCTGCTGCTGCCGTTTGTGCAAAGTGCGGTGCTGACGCTGCACTGTCTCGTGAAATGTCTGTACACACCAGCAGCAGCAGCAGCAGCAGAAGCAGCAGCAGCAGAAGCAGCAGCAGCAGCAGAAGCAGCAGCAGAAGCAGAAGCAGAAGCAGCAGCAGCAGAAGCAGCAGAAGCAGTCTAAACCAAGGGATACTTGCATTTGTTCTATTAGTTAGTGTTATAATAATAATAAGATACACTTTAAACACATATTTTATGATGATGCTGCTGCTGTTGCTGCTGCTGCTGTTGCTGTTGCTGCTGCTGCTGCTGCTGCTGCTGTGTGGAATGGCTGACGGCCTTCCTGCAGCTTTCGTTCTATCAGCAAAAATAAGAAAAAGAAAAATAAAAAAAGAAGAAGAAGAAGAAAGAAAGATAATAACAACAAAAACAACAACAACGGCAATAGCAACAACAACAACAACAGCAACAATAATAATAATAATAATAATAATAATATAAATGATAATAAAAACAATAATAATATAAATAATAATAATAATATAAATACTAACAACAAGAAAATGGAAACAAAAGTCTTAGAGTTTTATTTTCTATGAAGTTAAATTCTTACGACTAAAATATCGATAACAACAACAACAATAATAATATAAATAATAATAATATAAATAATAATATAAATAATAATAATATAAATAAAAATAATATAAATAATAATAATGTAATTAATAATAGTATAAAAAAAACTAATACAAATACTAATATAAATAATAATAGAAATAATAATAGAAATAATAATAATAGAAATAGTAATAATAGAAATAATGATAAGATAAATAATAATAATATAAATAATAATAATATAAATAATAATAATATAAATAAAACTAATATAAATAACAGTATAAATAATAAAGTAAATAATAACAATATAAATAATGATAATATAAATAATAATAATATAAATAATAATATAAATGGTAATAATATAAAAATAAAAGTATTAAGACAGTATATTCTATTGATGTAAGTCCTTACACTTAAACTATCTAGAATAATAATAATAATAATAATATACATAATAATATAAATAATAATAATATACATAATGATAATAATATTAATTATAATAATAGTAGAATAAATAAATAATAAGACACTAAATTGAATCAAACTAAAATTAAATCAAATTTAATCAAATCAAACTAAATTAAATTAAATTAAACTAAATCAAACCAAATTAAATTAAATTAAATTAAATTAAATTAAATTAAATTAAATTAAATTAAATTAAACTAAATTAAATTAAATTAAATTAAATTAAATTAAATTAAATTAAATCAAACTAAATTAGATTAAATCAAACTAAATCAACTTCAATTAACTCAACTTAACTTAACTTAAGTTAATAAGAGAGATTGTGTTATATTTGTCTTACACATAGAATATCGAGTATATGTTGTTTAAAGTACGATCTCCAACAACTCCAAAGTTTGCAGTGTATGCACGAACACCGTCGATGAGAGAAGAAGAAAGAAGGAGAGAGAAAGAGCCGGCTTAGAGCCTCAGGAGACAGCAGACTCTGAGGGGGAGACAGCAGAGATTGATGAGGAGGAGGAGACAGCAGAGATTGATGATGAGGGGGAGACAGCAGAGTCTTTGAGGTGTCTGTACAGCTTGTTGAGATTCTCTCTCCTTTTTCTTCTATTTCTTCTATTTCTTCTTTCTCTGTGTTTTCTTGTTTATTTTGAATTTCTTGTTTATTTTTTACTTGTTGTTTATTTTGTTTATCTCTTTTATCTTTTATTTGTCTCCTTTCTCTCTGTCTTTCTTCTTTCTTTCTTCTTTCTTCTTCTTCTTCTCTATCTTCATAAAGATATAATCGATTAAAGATCCAAACAGAATCTAACTCCTTCATCAAACCCGTCATCATCGCATAACTAAAAATTCTTAACAACGGGATTGCCTGTTCTTCTTCTTCTGTCTTTGCTGCTCCTGCTGCTGCTGCTGCTGCTGCTGTGTCTGTGTCTGTGTCTGTGTCTGTGTCGGGTGGTATTCTATCTGTTGCTCCTGCTGCTGCTGCAGCAGCAGCAGCAGCAGCACCCCTATTATTATTTTTTGTGTGTATCTGATTTTGTTTGAATGCAGCATTAGGAGATAGATATATATCTGTTTCTTCTGTTGTTTCTTCTTTGTGTTGAGAGTAAGAAGACGACTCCATCGACAGCACACCTCTGATCTGTTCTTCTTCTTCTACAGGTAAAGAAGATAAAATATCTCTCATTAAAACACGAGATAAAAGTTTATTAGATATATCTTCATCACTATTTAAATTGAGGTGTATAGACACCTCAGACGGCCACGCTCCTGATAAAGTATATTTAAATTTTATAAACAAATTCTTCATCGCGTTTATAAAAGAAGATATTTCAGGAACCTAACACAGATATACACCACAGCCACAAGCAGCAGCAAACACAGATGCAGCAACAGCAGCAGAAACAGCAGCAGAAGCAGCAACAGAAACAGCAGCAGAAGCAGCAGCAGAAGCAGCAGCAGAAGCAGCAGCAGAAGCAGCAGCAGGGACAGAAGCACTAGCAGCAGCAACAGAACGAGAAGCAGCAGCAGCAACAGCAACAGCAACAGCAGCAGGAACAGCAGCAGCAACAGCACGAACAGCAGCAGCAGCACGAACAGCAACAGCAGCAGCAACAACAGCAGCAAGTAAGAGAGAGAGACAGTATATATATATATATATATATATATATATATATATATATATATATATATATATATATATATATATATATATATATATACTGTCTCTCTATATAAGGGTGTACATACAGGAGCTGCATGCACTGGCACAGCCCCTCGAAAATGTTTGTTGAAAGGTGTGAAGCAAAGCTCTAAATCAAAACAACTCCCGCTGCTGCTGCTGCTGCTGTTGCTGCTTCTGCTGCTGGTGTTTAGTGTTAGGGGCTGCAGCCAAGTATGCTCCTCTAGTATCTGAAGGAGCTGAGAGACACAAGAGGCAGCGCCCCTCATAGAAGGAGTTTCAGGGGGAAGACCGAAGCGAATTCGCTGTCTGCATGCACTAGGATATGCCGCTGTATTTGTATTCTTCTGCTTGCTGCTGCTGCTGCTGTTGCTGCTGCTGCTGCTGTTGCTGCTATACTGGTTCGCGAAGAATTCAGCATCATAAAGAGCAAGATCTGTGTCCTCCATGTCCCCCGCAACAGACAGAAAGTCAACCAAAGCCCCAAAAAACAAAAGAAAACGACAGCAAGCAACTGCGGCTGCATGCACAGACACACACACACACACACACACACACACACACATATATATATATATATATATATATATATATATATATATATATATATATATATAATGTAGTATTTAGAATTTTAGTATACGTTTTATATATCATATATATTATATTTTATGTATATAATGTATATAATATATTATATATACACTATCTATACGTATAATATATCTAAGGTATATATATATATATATATATATATATATATATATATATATATATATATATATATATATATAACGCATCCAAACGCTTACCTGCTGTCACTTGTTGATGTGAAGGGAGCAATATCTCTGCTGCAGGAGGCAGAGATAGCAGTAGGGCTTCTTGTCTCGAGGGTGTATGTGCGTCTTTGTCTCTGCGGATATCTTGAAGCCTCAGCTCTTCTTCTAACCCCCTCCAACGCAGCAGCGGAGCTACGCAGCTATCTTCGACAGCCCAACTGCTGCTAGCCCATGCAACTAACTCTTCTTCCTTCTTGTCGATCATATCCTGCAAACTCTCTTCGTCTCCTTCCTCCTCCTCCTCCTGATGCTGCTGCTGTTGCTGCTGCTGCTGTTGATGCTGCTGTTGCTGCTGCTGCTGTTGATGCTGTTGCTGCTGCTGCTGCTGTTGCTGCTGTTGCTGCTGTTGATGTTGCTGCTGTTGATGTTGATCCTGCGGTTGCTGCGGCTGCTGCTCTTGCTGTTTCTGCTCTTGTTGCTCTTGCTGCCGCTGCTGCTGCTGCTGCTGTGATTGCTGCTGCTGTGATTGCTGCTGCTGCTGCTGTTTGCCTTGGTTTAGTTTTTTTTTCTGTTTAGGTTTTCTGTTTTGTCCTACTCTTAGGAGCATATTCCACGCAATATCTGCTGATGTGGTGTCTGCTTCTTCTTCAAAAACGACTCCTTCGACAGCCCCAAAACAACTCATTGCATGCAGACGAACAGCTACACGAGCATACACCGCACAGAATGAACGCAGCAGAAACAAATGCGAGGTTAAAGCCAGAGAAGAACAATCGGGCATATCTTCACCTACTCTAAATTCTCCTGCTGTACTTGCTGCTGCTGTTGATGTTGTTGTTGTTGCTGCTGCTGTTGCTGTTGCTGCTGCTGCTGCTGCTGCTGCAGGGCTAGCTGTTTCTGCTGCTGCAGCAGCAGGAGGATTTGTGGGTGCTGCAGCTCTGTGTCTGTTTGTTGCTGGTGAGTGATAACGATTATCCACATAAGCTTTCGTTATAGGAGGGAGAGGCTTCTTGAAGAAGAGACAGCGAAGACATGTTGAGGGGGCGCCGTAACCCTGAAGCAGCGGCAGCAGCAGCAGCACGAGGCGCTGCATCACTGCTAGCTGATCTACAGGAGAGATATCTCCTGCTGCTGCTGCGTCTTGCAGCTTTATATACTGCAGCAGACGATTGCTGTCCCTGAGAGGAAGTTCAGCTGTATCTACAGCTCCTTCTCTGTAGGCTGCAGGAGCAGGCTTCTCCCCTAACCATATCTTCTCTTCTAGCGGATAAGGAAGTAATGATGTCTGAAAAGAAGAAATACAAGAAATAGAAAGAAAAAGAAATAGAAGATAAAGAAAGAAGAAGAAAAAAAAAGAAGAAGAAAAAGAAAAAGAAAGAAGCAGAAAAAAAAGAAGAAGAAAAAGAAAAAGAAAGAAGCAGAAAAAAAAAGAAGAAGAAAGAAGAAAAAGAAAGAAGCAGAAAAAGAAAGAAGAAGAAAAAGAAAGAAGAAAAAGAAAGAAGAAGAAAGAAGAAGAAAAAGAAAGACAAGAAAAAGAAAGAAGAAGACAAAGAAAGAAGAAGAAAAAGAAAAAGAAAAAGAAAAAGAAAGCAAATATACAAAACAAACACATAATACATTCGAGATACTAGTTCCTGCTGCTGTTGTTTGTGCCGCTGTTGCTGTTGCTGCTGTTGCTGCAGTGATTGCTTCTGCTGCTGCTGTTGCTGCTGCATATCCTCTCACCGGGACATATTCGTCGAAGGTGTTGTTGTTTCCGCCTATCACGAGATTACGAGGTAGAGCTGCAGAGACACTCAAAACAGAATCTGAGGTGTACGTACAGTCTGTATTCCTTTCTGTCTAGAGAGCAACCGACGATTATTATGAACAAGAATTTATCATATATTCACAGAAATGTTTGTTTGCTGCAGTCAAACTCACATCGAAGGCCCTGTCGCAGCAACTCAGTTATGTCAAGAAAGCCACTAGAGCATCTCTCACACTCTGCAGGGTTAGTGATGGTGGCTGGGGGGGGCTGAGCAGCTGTAGGGGCCCCCGTGGAACCCTCTGGGGGAGGGGCCCCCCTCAGGGGGCCCCCCTGGGAAGGGCCCCCCGCAGTACCCTCTCGAGAAGCGCTCACGGGGGGCCCCTGAGGTCTTTCAGCAGAGCTTTCCATGGCGTGAAGGCAGAGGTAAAGGGTCAGAGGGGGGGGAATGTCGAATTTAATGGAGTGTTTGCACGGTAACCGGTAGACAAATAAGGTATAAAGAATAAATATAAAACTGTAAACATTATTTTTCAAGAATTAATGTAGATGGTTTTGCTGGCGTTAAGGAAAACCAACTTGCAGATTCCTCCGTTGAGGGAGAGCTGGAGGTCATGACAATGTTGAGAAACATGAAAAAAGTCGATTTTGCTTCAAATATACCATTAATTTAAAATAAATATGAATTTATTATGTAAAAATATCAAAAGAACAAAGAATAAAGGAGAGAAACATCAACCCCATCAGACGACAAACACTACAGAAAACAGAAATGATGAGATGTTTCCATGATCACGGTACCACCAACCGACCTCCGCATACACCTGAAACCTGTTACTACAACCAAACAAACTTTTTCATCAAATTTTTAAATATATTTATTTTTAATTTGATATATTTCCTTACAATATTCTCCCTGCCTTAAACTCTTACAGCTGATGCTACAGACTACTACGCTACAGACGCGGAGCCACTGGACTAGCACGCTTCCGCCGTGCAAGTCATGATCTCATGACAGAAATATTGTTTTTTACTGTTTTCTTCTTCATCGAATTCAATAAGTAGTATAAATAAATGTGCTAATTCATTGTTTTCTCTTCTTTTAATGGTGATTTAGAGCATTTACTGCTCGCTCGTTGCTGCCGTCGTTGTACAGTATGGTGTCAATCAAAAGCCCCTCCTTCCTCCTTTTCCGCTCTACTTTTCTCTGTATTTGCTGCTGTTTTATTTTTAATATATTATTTTTTCTTTTCTAAAAACATTTTAATCCGGGAACATGACGCTTGTCTTGATTCTTATACCTCCTCTCTACTCTTCTCTCCGGTGTTTCCTTCCTTTGCTGTTTATGCTGGTCGCTGTTTGATGGAATTTGAATTATTTTTTCTTTTTTTTGTCTCTATTTGAATTTGTTAGAAGCGGGAATCTGCTATCTCTCTCTCTCTCTCTCTCTCTCTATATATATATATATATATATATATATATATATATATATATATATATATATATATAAGCGCATGCGCATGCAACCTCACCTAAGCTTTGTCTGCATTACTTCTATTAGAATACATCTGTACTGTTTTACAGTGTGTGTTTTACAGAGAAAGAAGGGAAATAAATGAGCTCATTTAGAGGCGTTTAAACCTATTTCAGCTGTACATACAGTGCAAATCATGCATTAATATTTATACTCTATATTTTATTTTTCTACCTGTATTTGTTTGTATGTTTTCTTACGTATATGTCGTAAGAAATGTGTATATTACAATACTTTGAGGGCATATAACAGCTCATCATTCACCAAAAAGAATAGAGAAGCTGCATGCGGGGCTGTTTGTTTTGCTGTCTACTTATGCTGCCACGTGGAGCATTTAAACGAAACAGAAACATCTTTGTTTGTGTCTGCGGTTTCTTTCTTCTTTTCTCTTCCGTATCTAAGGAGCCCTAGAGGGCCCTTATGTGTCTCATGAAGTAATATATTTGTTTATAACAAATGTTTAGAATGTTAAAAATGATTGCTGGCTTTTCAGGTGTATACTGAACTTCTACTCTTCTTCACAGGAACATCTCTGCCTGCCTCCATTATTAATTTGTTTGTTTTCTACTTTTTTTCTTATTGCGTTTGTTGTTTTGTTTGTTTAAAAAGTAAATAACTTAAAATTTCAGTATTTCGCCTCAGGCACTTGATATTCAGTCAATCGTTTAGTGCTGTCTGTACACCTGAGTTATACTTCCTATGAAGTAGAAAAATAAATATTTATCGTGGAAAGAGCAAAAAAGAATGTTGGAGCGGCGTAAGTTTGTGCTTGAGAAGAGAAACAACCAAGTGCTAACTTAGAGAGAAATCTGCGGCTTAGAGGTATTTGAAGCTGAATAGAGAGAGTTGTTGATTATGATTGTTTTAATAAAATAATTAAACTATGTAGAGCTTGAACAACTCTAGCGAGGCGCAGTTTCTCTCTCTCTCTCTCTCTGTATATATATGTATATATATATATATATATATATATATATATATATATATATATATATATATATATATATACTTATACACAGAGAGATAGATACATGTATATGGATATATAGATATAAATATCGATATAGATATATATGCACGATTAAAACATCGAGGTAGATTCTGCTCTTTAGGTGTTAAATAAATGAGAGAAATATAATCAAATATTTCTTTCCATATTTTTCTTTCTGTAAACAATCTCAGTCATCGTCTACTCCAAGCTGTACGACATAACGCAAGAAGAACAAGAGGTTTGAACGTAGCTGTATACAGCAGGGGGGAAGGGGGGAGGAAACGACCTTCTACCGGGAATATAAACCATGAAAAACAAATAATTTGTGTTTTATTTTCTAATTAAACAAATAAATCAAATTTGTTTGCTAGGAGCGTCAAATTCAATTCCTCACAACTTCCTACATTTCGCTGGTGCAGGTGTTACTATATGCCGCTCTGATACGAGAGAGGGAGTCGTAGAGAAAAATTTAAAACACACGAAATAATATTATTTCCAAACAAAATTAAAAAAGAAATGTCGGTTAATAACACTAAATAAACCTCTTAATACACCTCATCACATTACTTTTCTGTGCAAATATCGATGGCAACCTAACAGGAAATAGCCTGGGTTGGAGCATCGATTTCCTCGGTAATTTTCAGCTATTTGTTATTTAATTATAACTAATATTTGTATATTTATTAAAATAACATAATTGTTTTCTTTTTTCCCGATGATTCGACTTCGGCCGCCGCCGCCTGTGCCTTGAACTGTCACGATCGCAACACCCGCTGTGACCAGCGTCTGCGATCCGCGTCACCACATTTGAATCTTTGTTTCTTTTTTTACTTTTATTAAAAAAGAACATTAATATTAATTAAATATTAATGTTATGAAGTATTAAATACTTAAAAGGACTTGCATGCGGGGGCTTTATAGTCTCAAATACCCCCAACGCGAGAATGCGAATGCCAATGGTGGTCATCGGCGATCCTCTGCTTTGAAGCTATCTTAGCGGTGATTTGCTTCTTTTTTGACTTCTTTTCACCTTTTTTATTTCATTAAAACCTGAATAACTTGAAAAAATCAAGAAATAATGCACAATTTCCCCTAAGGGGAATGTGTCGATCGGTCCGCTCGGTGGCAGTGAGGACGGATACAACAATTTTTATCTTCGTCTTTTTACTTTTTTAAACATTTCAGATAATAACGCATTTTAAGTTTCTTTTGGGATGCAACGAAATGCCGTCAATGTCAGCTGCCGCCCCTTCTGATGTAAGTTATGAATCTAAACACAATCAAGTCCAGCCATAGTAGTATATTTATAACGATCTGCAGGTTCTTAATATGCATTTACTTTTTTAATATTGAATCTATCTTCTTCAGTCTAATTTAAATTATATTGTGGTCGGTGGCTGTTGCTGCCTGCAACTACCTCTATCTAATTTCCTTGCTTTATTCATTGTATATATATTCATCATATATCCTACTCCTACATGCATGCATGCGACACAGAGCGGCGCTTTAGAAGATACGGGGACAATCGCAGATAAGATAGGGCATTTAAATGCTCTCTGGATCGTCTTAGGTGTATGTGGAGCTTTGATTATTCTTTTCGGAATTTTCATGCTCACACTTGGCGCATGTGCAGCACAACGGTAAGTAAGATATTTGCGTATATATATATATATATATATATATATATATATATATATATATATATATATACGTAGATAGATAGATAGATAGATAGATAGATAGATAGGCAGATAGATAGATATAGATATAGATATAGATATATATAGATATTGGTTTTTAAGGGTTTATAAATAAACATTCTGAGTGGCTGGGGGTTTAAAAAAATAAAAAACGAAATTTTTCTTCTTCTTCTTTTCAGGGACCATCAAAATGTTTACGGGCACAAGGCGAGTTCTTCAGTGTC
>OY986946.1:5765958-5768458 GCA_963920595.1 Eimeria praecox | reverse complement strand
AGCAGCAGCAGCAGCTGCTGCAGCAGCAGCAGCAGCAGCACCTGTTGCTGTCTGCTTGTTTATTCGAGAAGGTGGGGGAGAAGCTGCTTCCTCTAGAATAACAACCTCATCATCTGACCTGCTGTCTCCTTCTGCGTCCCCTGCTGCTGCTGCTGCTGTTGCTGCTGCTGCTGCTGTTGCTGCTGCTGCTGCTTCATCTCTCCGTTTTCTCTTTCCGTGCTCTGGTAGTGGGGCCATGTCCTCGGGTGCAGCGGCAGCTGCTGCAGTTGCTGCAGTTGCTGCTGCTGCTGCTGCTGCTGCTGCAGTTGCTGCAGCAGATGTTGTGGGGTCTACAGGCGTCTTACTTACAGTGATGGGTGTTGTGGTTTGTTTAGATATTTCTCCCTTCTTGTTATTTGTCTGTCTTGTTGTTTGCTCTGCATGCAGCCCCATCTCAGCCCCAACAGCAGAGAGGAATGCATGCGCTGCTGCTAGACTCGATCTCGCTTGTAACACCTCTAGAGAGCGGCTGCTATCAACTGCAGCAACTCTGCTGTCTCTGCTGTCTCTGCTGCTTCTCTCAGAGGAGACAGGGGGCCATGGATGAGCTGCTGCTGCTGCTGCTGCTGGTGTCACAGCAGGTTGAAGCCCAGCTGCAGCAGCAGCAGCAGCAGGAGCAGCAGCAGGAGCAGCACTGCCTGACAGCAGCTTGTCGTGACGTTGAGCGAAGGATTTGGCTGTCGAGGGGGGCGTTAGTATTTGCTGCTGCTGCTGCTGCTGTTGCTGCTGCTGTTGCTGTTGCTGTTGCTGCTGCTGTTGCTGCTGCTGCTGCTGTGAAGCTGCAACGATACGAGTTGTGTTTGTGCTGCATGCATTGTAGACAGCAGCAGCAGATCTGCTGCTGCCTGTTCGGGTGTCTTGGTGTATCTCCAGCTGCTCAGGATGCAGCAAGAAGCGGCGGGCTGTTCCTTCTCCTCCTTCTATTGTTGCTGCTGCTGCTGCTGCTGCTGCTGCTGCTCTTTCCGCTGTGCATGCAGACACACACACACACATATAACAAATCGTTAAAGAAATAGAAAATAAAACAAAAACAAGACACACAAACTACTGCTGCTGCTGCTGCTACTGCTACTGCTGCTACTGCTCGTGCTGCTACTGCTCGTGCTGCTGCTGCTGCTGCTGCTGTTGCTGCTGCTGCTTGTTTATACATACAGCATGCAGCATTTCGAATAGCGAGACTGAGGCTAGCAAACGCTGCTCGAAGGGCTCCTGGGGCTGCTGCATCTAGCTGTTCATGTGTCTGCTGCAGCAGCAACTGTCCTTCGCTGCTGCTGCTGCTGCTGCTGCTGCTGCTGCTGTCTCCTTGCAGCAAAACCCAATCCCATAAACCCGCAACAGGGGGGCCCCAGGGGCCCCCCCTGCTGCTGTCGCAGCAGCAGACAGACTGCAGCCGCTGCAGCAAAGAAGTAGCGGCTCGAAGAGTAGAAGTAGGAGGTAAGGAGATAGCTGAAGCAGCAGCACATACACCTCAAACCCTAACAAACATACACCTCAAACCCTAACACACATACACCTCAAACCCTAACACACATACACCTCAAACCCTAACACATATACACCTCAAACCCTAACACACATACACCTCAAACCCTAACACACATACACCTCAAACCCCCTCTGGGCGACGAAGGCAGAGCCCTAAACCCTAAACCCTAAACGCTAAACCCTAAACCTTAATCTCTTTGGTTCTAAATACAAAACCCTAAACCCTAAACCCTAAACCCTAAACCCTAAACCCTAAACCCTAGGTTCTCTAGACGTCAACGAATGAGTGTCTTCGACTATCCTCGCATGCAGCACAACCACCAGCATTTGAACGCCCTAACGAAGCCATATCCTAGGGTTTAGGGTTTAGGGTTTAGGGTTTAGGGTTTAGGGTTTATGTTGATTCTAACTGAAGGAGAGAGTAATAAGCCTTAGAGCAGAAATCAAAGAAGGAGGATCTGACACTACAGCACAAGCAAACCCCCGCTGTCCTTTCCCTCGGCCCCACGCGAGGCCCCTGCAGCAGCAAATGCATGCATCCAGCTGTACGTACACCTCAACAAATACTTATGCTGACCCCACCAGCAGCAGCAGCAGCAACAGCAGCAGCGAGAGCAGCAGCAACAGAACCACCCCCGTCAGAAGCAGCAGCAGCAGCAGCAAGAACAGCAGCAGCAGCAACAACAACATCAGCATCACCCGCACCCGCACCAACAGCAACAGCAGCAGCAACAACAGCAGCAACAGCAGCAGCAGCAACAGCAGCAGCAACAGCAGCATCAATATATTACGTAGATAGTACGCCGAGTACGAGGGCATCAACGAATGCATGCATCTGAACAGCAGAAAGCCCCAAGATTGTCTCTGTCCCTGCATGCAGCAGCTCCTCTAGCAGCAGACAAATGTTTCTCCATGCATGCAGCAGCAGCAGCAGCAGCAGCCCCTCTCTCTCAGCTGTATGTACACCCGAACCATC
>OY986946.1:5730958-5753458 GCA_963920595.1 Eimeria praecox | reverse complement strand
TATTTATTATTTGTTTGTTTATTTATTTATTTATTTATTTAATTTCTTTCTTTCTTTCTTTCTTTCTTTATTTATTTATTTATTTTATCTATTTATTTATTTGCTGCTGTTCTTTCTTGTCGTTTGCATGCAACTCAGAGAACCCCCAGACCCCTGGACCCCTGCCCCCGAGGAAGCCATAATACGGGGCCTCAACTAGCTGTCTCTCTGCCTGTCTACACAGCTAGCTGCTCCCTGTATAGCTAGCTAGCTAGCTAGCTAGGGAGACAGCAATCCCCCTACGTACCGAGCGAGCTGCTACCTCTATTGCTAGCTAGCTAGCTAGCTAGCTAGCTAGCTAGCCAAGGGGGTAGCAGCCTGTCTACCCACCCAGCTAGCTGTTCCCTGTCTTGCTAGCTGGGCACCCACCTAGCTAGACAGCTAGCTAGCTAGATGGCTAGCTAGCTCGGTAGACAGCTAGATAGATAGATAGATAGTCTAGCTAGCTAGCTAGCTAGCTAGCTAGCTAGCTAGACTAGCTTGAGAGGGTCTCTCTGTGTGTACCCAACGTTAAAATGTAGATTTGAGGGGGCTTTGCGTCTTCGTTTCTTTTCTGTTTTTGTCTGATGAGTGTTTAAAGTATTTATTTATATATTTGTTTTGTTGTGCTAGACATAAAAAGAAGCCTCTTTCTCTTCTTTTCTATATTTTCTTCTTCTTTTCTTTCTTTTCTTCTCCCCTTAGAAACACAAAATACTAAGAACCACTGAACAAACGAAACTGTCAAAACCAGCTGTCAAAGGACCCCCAGGGTATCAGGGGGCCCCTCTGAGACCCTCAGGGGACCCTTCAGGTTCTTGGGGGCCCCTCTGAGACCCTCGGGGGCCCCCTCCGAGACCCTCGGCACCCCCCCCCCATCTGAGGCCCTCAGGGGCCCCTTCAGGTTCTTGGGGGCCCCCTCTGAGACCCTCGGGGGCCCCCTCTGAGACCCTCGGGCCCCCTCCCCCCCTCTGAGACCCTCAGGGGCCCCTTCAGGTTCTTGGGGGCCCCCTCTGAGACCGTAGGGGGGGCCCCTCTGAGACCCTCGGGGGCCCCCCGGGGCCTCAAGGGGGCCTCCCGAGGGTCTATATAGAGACGGTAAGGCGACAGACGATCCCAGGGAGACGATCCCAGGGAGACACTTGCAGACAGCCTAGTAGACAGATATGAGAGGCCCCACACACCTCCTGAAGAGGAGAAGGGGCTACATTGTCTACGGGGCTGCATGCGCTTTGCATGCATACATACTGCTTTTGCAGCAGCGCATGAAAGGAAGGAGACTGTCTCCTGTCTCCTGTCTCTGCTGTCTCTCCTCTCCTGTCTCCTATCTTCTCTCTCGTGTCTCCTGTCTCTTCTCTCCTGTCTCCTGTCTCTTCTATCCCCTGTCCCTTTCACCTGTCCCCTATCATCTGTCTCTTCTCTCCCCTCTCTCCTCTCCTATCTCTTCTGTCTCTTCTGTTTCTTCTGTCTCCTCTGCCTCCTCTGTTTCTTCTGTCTCCTCTGTCTCCTCTGTCTCCTCTGTCTCTTCTGTCTCTTCTGTCTCCTCTGTCTCTTAATCTATATATATATATATATATATATATATATATATATATATATATATATATATATATATATATATATATATATATATATATATATATATAATAAAATAATTAGTACTTCTTATTTTTCATAACAATAAATCTACTATATGTCTGTCCCCTATTAAGTATATGAGCAAACGTTCTACACTCTACATTCGGTATAAGCCCCTGAGACAGTCTCTCAAAACCCCACAATCGGAGTGTATAGACAGCAGCACTAACACTAATACCACTACATCTTTGAAAACCAATAAAACGTAGACGAGAAGCATATCTTAAAAAAACAGAAAATGCTGAAGGAGACGCCGTCAGCCGGTGTACGTACAGCTCCTCAAGACTATCAAGACCCCCATATGTAGGTACTTCCCCTTCTATAGGGGCCCCCATACAGGGGGCCCCCATACAGGGGGCCCCCTCCTCCCCAATTGAGGGGCCCCCAACAGAGGGGGCCCCCAGAGAGAGGGCCCCCATACCCTCTGTCACCGAATGAACAGGTGTTGTTGAGGCCCGAAGGAGACGCCGAGAGGGAGAGTCAACAGGGGAATCTCTTGCTGCTGCTGCTGTTGCTGCTGCTGTTGCTGCTGCTGTTGCTGCTGCTGTTGGTGCTGCTGGGGGAGGTGGAGGTACACCTGAGGTGTCTCCAAAGTTGGATAGATCGAGGGCCTGTGCATGCAACAGACGAAGACGAGGGAGGCCTCTTGCTGCTGCTTCTATATCTTGTTGTTTTATCTTTAGATACCCCCCATATAATAATATTTCTAATTGAGGGGCCCCCCCATTAAACAAGAAGGAGTCTGCTGTCTCCGCGTGTTCTGTTAGCTGCATGCATGCAAAGGAGACAGTGTTGAGGAGACAGTGTTGCTGCACTCGGGTGTACGTACAGACACCCCAACATAATATACACAAACAACACCGAAGGAGACAGAAAACAAATAAAAAGAAAGAAAATAACATAGAGGAGACACCACAAAGAGACAGACAGACAATACAGACATAAGAGGAGACAGCAGAAGAAGAGACAGCAGAAGAGACAGTAAAGGAGACAGCAGAAGAGACAGAAGAAGAGACAGCAGAAGAGACAGCAGAAGAGACAGCAGAAGAAACAGTAAGGAGACAGCAGAGGAGACAGCAAAGGAGACAGCAGAAGAAACAGCAAGAGAGACAGCAGAGGAGACAGCAAGGGAGACAGCAGAAGATACGGTAGAAGAGACACCAGAAGATACAGTAGAAGAGACAGCAGACGAGACAGCAGAGGAGACAGTAGAATAGACAGTAGAATAGACAGTAGAAGAGACAACAGCAAAGAATAGACAACAACAAAGGAGACAGTAGGATAAGAAGGTACTACCTCAGCTTTAATAAGGATAGGGCAGAGCCTCCAAGTAGTTAATATACTCCCGGGGCCTTTGTAATATCTAAGCCCCTCAGCGTTGGATTGATAGAAAGTAGAAAACGTAGGATGATGGTAGCTGCTGCTAGTCCCTAGAGAGGGCTGGCTGCTCCTGCTGCTGCTGCTGCTGCTGCTGCTGCTGGTGTTTAACGTCCTGCTGCTGCTGCTTCTGCTGCTTCTGCTGCTTCTGTTTGTGTTGGTGTTGGTGTTGTTGCTGGTGTTAGTGGTGTTGTCTCTCCATTGATAGAGTAGTAGATCATCATCATAATATATAATATTACGAATATACACTGTCTCCAACTGTGTCTTCTGTCGGAGGAAGGCTACGACTCTTCTACTGTCTCCCCACGTTTCTAAATGTTTAAGCCTAGGATGTAGATTATCTGTGTTGCTACATACCTCGGAAAGGAGACAGCTAGGACAGCGAAGGCTTATAAGACTAGGGAGACGAATAGGTTGAGGAGGGAGAGAAGGAGACAGAACATCTGCTGCGGTGTATATACACCTCCTTCTATCTCCTTCTTTATCGTTATCGTTATCGTTATCTTTGTTGTCTCTGTCTCTATATGTATATATATTCTTATCTGCGGAGACACCGTAACTGTCTCTTGCTGCCTTCGCTTTAAGAAAGGAGAGAAGTTGGAGTGTCTCTCCAGCAGGGGTAATGCTAGTAAACCCTGGTGCTGCTGTTGTTGTTGCTGCTGCTGCTGGTGCTGCTGCTGCTGCTGTTGTTGCTGCTGCTGCTGCTGCTGCTGCTGCTGTAGGCCTCCCTGTCGATGAGGAGACAGGTACAGCACAGAAAGGAGACACCTCCTCACCCCACACAGCTAAATGCTGCAGCCGTCTGCCGTATAATTGCAAGAAAGCAAGCAGCAGCAACCAGTCCCCGCTGCTACAGACCTTAGATTCAAGCAACAATAAATTAGGGGGAGACAGAAAGATGAAGAAGGTTGGCTCGTCTACTCTTAATTCTTCTAGAGACAAAACCCAACAACCGCGGAGACACCTCAATCCTCTGTCTCTCCCCTTTCGCTTTAATAAGCTGCATTCACAGCAAGACACCTCACCATCTTCATCTTCCTCCTCCTGTTGCTGCTGCTGCTGCTGTTGCTGCTGTTGCTGCTGCAGTTGCTGCAGTTGCTGCTGCTGCTGCTCCAGTTGCTGCTGTAGCTGCGGGTGTCCCTGCTGCTGCTGAAGCATCTGTTGATACAGTAGCTCCTTCTGCTGCTGCAGCTGCTGCTGTAGCTGCTCCTGCTGCTGCTGCTGAGCGTGTGCTGCAGCAAGGGCCCTAGCAACCCAACGGGTTAGCTCTGTCCTCGCGAAGGGCCCGAGAAACCCTAAGACAGCAAGACTGTGGAGACAGCGTCTACTATGTATAAAGAACCTAAGAGCAAGACATGGATGCGTGAAAGATATATTAGAAGCTCGAAAGGTATGAGGGGGGGGCATGTTAAAGAGAAGGCCTCCCCCCCCTCTATTACCTAGATGAGGTCTTAATCCTAGTGTCTCCTGAGATGTTATGAGAGATTCCTCCCATAGAGATTCGGAGCTTAGGGTTATTATACTCTCCTCCACATTTACAGCATCAATATATTCTAACAGCTGAAAGCCTTCTACAGTTAAATGACGAAGACGAGGTAAATAGAAGAGGCTACGTCTTGATGGGAGAGGAGGAGACCGTCGAGGTGTCTCTCGAGGTGTCTCTTGAGGTGTCTCCTGAGGTGTCTCCTGAGGTGTCTCTTGAGGTGTCTCTCGAGGTGTCTCTCCAGGTGTCTCCTGAGGTGTCTCCGCACCTGCAGACGAGCCCCACTCCCTCTGACAGCTCACACTACCCCTAGACTCGTAGCCCCATATGCTGCTTCCTTGAGGCGTTAGAGATATATCAGAGTCTGCTGCTGCTGTTGCTGCTGCTGCTGCTGCTGCTACTCCTGCTGCTACTCCTGCTGCTGCTCCTGCTGCTGCAGCTGCTGCAGCTGCTGCTGCTGTTGGTGTTAGTGGTGTTGGGGAGGAAGCGAGAGAGTCAGAGGCAGACGCTAAGGCTTCATTTATAGAAGGGGAGACACTTCTAATTGTTGGGTGTGGGGTGTGGGGTGCGGGATCGTCTCCGGGATCGTCTCTGTGTGAGGCTTCCCTTTCGCCTGTTGTTTTCTCAGAAGATGTATTAACATTCGTCAGCGAGTCTGCGCTGTCTCCGCATCTGCTGCTGCTGCTGCTGCTAACAGGTTTACTGCTGCTGCTGCTGCTGCTGCTGCTGCTAACGGTTATACTGCTGCTGCTGCTGCTGCTGCTGCTGCTTGGGGTCCCTCTTGTACAGGGAGGAGACACGATTTTCTTCGCGAGGAGTTGTCTATCCAATATCCTGAGGCTAATAGTGCATGCATGCGTTGTGTATAAGAGCCCCGCGTATTTGTAGAAGAGTAAGTGTATTGGAGCTACGATATATAAGTTTAATTAACTCGGAGACAAACCCCCGGAGACAGAGACCCAACATTGTAAATCTAGAGACAGCTCAGTTGCATGCGGCATCTGCTGCAGCATATCTCTCCCTAACAATCCCGCCGGGCCTTGTAAGGATGGGGGCCCTGACGTATAAGAATAATCTAAAAAAAGAGAAGAGGAGGCGCAACGAGCAAGAAGAGACACCAGAGAATTCCGTGAAGAGACAGGCTGTCTATACACCGTAGACACACAAGAAAGAGATACTACAACAGGGACAGCCCCTGCTGTTACCGCATCCTCTAATGAGTTCCTCCAGCTTGAACAGCAAGAAGATAAAGGCAATATAGCATCAACTGTTTTCAACCAAATCAAACAACATCGACAAACTAATAAAGAACGAAGCCGTTCAGAGACAGATCCACACCCTCTCCACTCCTCTCCGCATGCAGCAATAGCCTGAGAGAGACACTCTACACGTGCGTCTGTCATTATCTTTATAGAAAGGAGACAGACAAAGAGAGACAGACACACAGAAACGAAAAGAGAGACACCTTTACGCCTTCATATACACTCAAACTACCAGTAATACTCAAACAAGCCACACCCAAGACTACAACCTGTCTGTACACCCCAGAAGAGGGGGCATCTAGATACCTCAAACACAAACAAATCCTCAAAGAAGAAAATATAAACAAGAGATTAGGAGTATACACAACAGCTCAAGGTGTAGCCTGGTGTCTACGGTTAGAGGCGAGCTGCTTTGCTTTGTCTGTTGAATGTTTGTTTAATTAATATTAAATACTTTTGAAGAAAGAACAGATATATTATATTTATAAGAAGTAATATATAAAAGAAAAATAAACATACAATAAAAACATTGAGGAGGTCCACTGGTCAGGCCAGTCCACTGCCTACAGCTAGCTGTATGCTGAGGCCATGAGATACTGTATGTTGTTTATTTTCTTTATTTTTTTAGTTTTATTCTTTTATTGTATTAATATTTAAATAATAAAACAATCAAAGAAAGAAAGAAAGAGAAAGAAAGAGAGAAAACAGCTCGAGAGGCCCTCATATACACACAACACCACCCTCATACATCATGTGCCTCTTACGCTGCTGCAGGGTTTGTTTGTCTTGTTGTTGGGGTGTATAGGCAGCTACCCCCCATATCTTGCGAATTGATCTAATTAAACAAGTGTATTTATATGTATTTAAACACAAATATAAAGAATAAATGTTTTTATTTTATTGTAGAAACAGCTGCATATACACCGCAGAAGACAGGTGACAGACAGCCTGTCGATCCTTCTTGAGGGGCAAGACAGGTGACCCTGGTGTTGTTCCTGTGTTTGTATTTTTCTGCTTTTTTCTTTCTCTCTCTTTAATTAATTATATTTATTTATTTTGCATGCAATTTATGTTTATTTGGGGCTTCCAACGCCACCGCAAGGCCACCTTCTAGCGAATCCTAAACCCTAAACAACAGAGAGTAGTAGAGAAACGCCCGAAATCTCGCGGGCATGGTCCAGTGGCTATGACGTTCGCCTCACACGCGAAAGGTCCCGGGTTCGAACCCCGGTGCCCGTAATATTTTCCTAAATAGAAATTTGGCTGCATATATTGCTGCCTATGCATGTGTCTCCTCAGCCGAGAAGGCCTCTCATAGACCCCCTCCCCCCCCCCCCCCCCCCTCCCCGCTGTCTCCTCTGTCTCCTCTATAACCCTCTACTTACGAAACATCTCCTCCACAACTCGTAAGCGTATTGATGCTGTTCTGAAGCAGCACAAGCCCTTGAGCAAGACACAGCTGCGGTGTAGTCTCAGGAAGCTAAACAGCAGCAGCAGCAGCATCAGCACTAGCCGTACCAGTCCCAGCAGCAGCAGCAGCAACAGCAGCTCCAGCAGCAGCTACAAGTGTCTCTGTCTCAGTCTCTAAGACTGAGGAGAGTGAGGATGTGTGCTGTGTTTGTTTTTTCTTTCTGCTGCATCGAAAGGAGACAAATAAACAACTCGTAGATCTAACAAAAACACAGCAGCAGCAGCAGCTACTCGCGGGCGTGGTCTAGTGGCTATGACGTTCGCCTCACACGCGAAAGATCCCGGGTTCGATCCCCGGCGCCCGTATTTCTTTATTTACTAGCCTTCTCTATATCCCCTGTATACTTACTGCCCGCCCTCATACAGCTAGCTAGCTAGCTACCTACCTACCTAGCTAGCTAGCTAGCTAGCTAGCTAGCTCAGGCTAGCTACTAGATAACAAGCGCTTCACCAGCTAGCTGACTAGCTATCTGATTGAGTAGCTAGCTAGCTAGCTACCTCTCTCCCTACCTAGCTAACTAGCTAGCTAGCTAGCTACCTCCCTACCTCCCTAGCTAGCTAGCTAGCTAGCTAGGTACGAGGAAGAGATAATTAAAAAGCAATACAGTTAATTAGAAGTAGCATAAGAAAGGAGGGGGCCCATACATGCTCCCAAAGCTTTCCAGGCTGCTAGATTCGGAGGCCCCCTCAGGTGTCTCTGCTTGTTGTATTAGAGGAGTATCAAGGAAAGGGGACTGTCGATGGTGTGGGGCGCAAGTGTCTCCTTTCTTACCTGCTGCTGCTGCTGCTGCTGCTGCTGTTGCTGTTGCTGCTGCTGTTGTTGCTGTTGCTGTTGCTGTCTCTGTTTCTTCGTAGATGCCATCCTCCATCCCTGATTGTGGGAAGCAACATTCTCCCTCCTCAGACACCAGAGGGCCCCTTGTCCCTTGTTGCTGCTGCTGCTGCTGCTGCTCTACTGCCGCTGCTGCTGCTGCTGCTGCTGCTGCTGCTGCTGTTGCCCCTTCGTATGCTGCTGTCCTGATATTATCGCAGAGGGCTTGTAGCTTTTGTTGAGCGTGTTTCAACATCCCTAAGAGAGGCATTTCTTCTATATAATCTCTTACAGGGGGCCCCCTTCTGTTGCGGGGGGGGGCCCTCAACACCTCTACAGGGGGGCCCCTCTGGGGCCCCCTCATCTGCTGCGAGGGGGCCCCCTCATCAACACCCTTCAGCCTTTGAAGGGGCCCCTCCTCCCCTTCATACCTCCCCCCAGACACAGGCAATACAGCTTGGTCTCCCCCATCCATCCCTTGGGGGGCCCCCTGAGAGGTTCCCTGGGGGGCCCCCTGAGAGGCTCCCACAAGGGGGCCCCCCTGGGGGCCCCCTTGTGGGGCCCCCTGAGGGGGCCCCTGGGGGGCCCCCAAGTTAACACGCTGCCAGGTAGTGTATACGAGACTGCGGCCCTGGCGGTTGAGCTGACGGAAGCCTACTCGAACATCCATCGTAAGGGCTAGAGGAGAAGGGGGGCCCCTCCAGATATAGGGGGCCCCCCCCTCAATGTGGGGCCCCCCTTGTAGGGTATGATGAGTATGCTCAGGTCTTAGGATTACGAGCATGTTGTTGTTCTTAACTGTCTCCTGTCTCTTCACCTTATGTCTCCTTTGTTGAGGAGGCTGTACACCCCAGGCAGCAGGGCTGCAGCAATGTTGTAGGAGGGGCCCCTGTGAGGGTGTTGCTGTCTTGGAGGGGGGCCCCCTGAGGGCCCCCCGTGTGTTGCCTCTACTTCTAAGGGGGGCCCCCCTTGTCTGGCTAGCTGCAAGATACCTAGGGGCCCCCTTAAGGGAAGAGGACACAGTCTGCTGTCTCCTTTGTCTGTTTGTTTTATCTGATGGAGGTAGAGACAGTGTCTCCTGCTTCTTCATAGCATTCAGGGGCCCCCGAGAAGAGACAGATGGGGGGCCCCTGTTGGGGGCCCCCCTGCTTCGGGCTTTTCGCTGACGGGTCTCAGCAGCAGCCATATCATACGTCAGGGGGGCCCCCCCTCCTCCTTGTACCCTTCCTCCTACAAGGGGGGGGGCCCCTAGGCCCCCTGCTGCGCTCAGCGAGGAGACAGGGCATGCATCATATACAGCTCGGCTGTCTAGGGGGCCCCCGTGTGGGGCCGTCGATAGGAGTAGAAGCTGCTGCTGCTGCTGTTGCTGCTGCTGCTGCTGCTGCAGCGACAGCAGCAGCAACTCTTTGTCTCTTAACAGCTGCTTCTCTAGCTGTAGGAATGCGAGCTGTTGTTGTAGCTGCTGCTGCTGCTGCAGCTCCTTCTGCTGTTGCTGCTGCTGCTGCTGCAGCTTCTCCTGCTGCACTTGCTGTTGGAGTTGCAGCTGCTGCTGCTGCTGCTCCTGATGCTGCTCGATCTGCAGCTGCAGCTGCTGCAGCTGCAGCTGCTGCAGCTGGACCTGCTGCAGCTGCTGCAGCTGCTGCTGCTGCTGCTGCGGCAGTTCGTCTTGCTGCTGCTGCTGCTGCTGCAGGCTTCGACTCAGCTTCCCTTGCTGCTGTCCCTTCTGTTCGTGCTGTAGTTGCTGCTGCTGCTTCTGCAGCATCTGCTGCTGTTGCTGCTGCTGCTGCTGCTGTGTCCTATCTGCTGCGGTGTGCAGCAGCACCTTGTTAGGGGGCCCCCGTGTGCTGCTGCCTCCTGCTGCTGTTGTCTGTCTCTGTCTCTCCTTTCTCATTTGCTGCTGAGCTGTCTCCTCTCCTTTCTTCGTTTGCTGATGCTGGGGGCCCCTCAAGGGGGGCCCCCCTGTGTCTGAAGGGTTTCTGTTTACTGGCTGCTCGGGTTCTAGGGGGCCCCCTCGAGGGGCCTCGGGGGGTTGGGGGGGGGCCCCTGGGGCCCCCGGCGTGCTGTATGCGGTGTCTGTTGTCTCCTTAGAACCCTTAGCAGCAGCTGCTGCAGCAGCAGCAGCTGCTGCTGCTGCTGCTGTCTGCAGCGTTGAAGTGCTTCGTGCTGCAGGGGCCCCTGACCCCACCGAGGGGGCCCCCAGGGGCCCCTGAGACCCCTCGAGGGGCCCCCCAGGGGGCCCCCCTTCATAATATCCGGCAGAAGAGGGTACAGAGGCCCCCAGGGGCCCCCACGTCTCCCCCTAAAACAACAACAGAACGATGTGCGTCTTGTGTTAGGGTTTAGGGTTTAGAGAGAGAATCTACAGGATAGGGGACAAGGGTTATTAGAAAGGGGTTAGGGTTTAGGGTTTAGGGTTTAGCGTTTAGGGTTTAGGGTTTAGGGATACCGTGGGGGGAGAAGCCCCTTGTAGATGCTTGCTGGTCTGACTCTTCTCTTGTGAGAAAGCCACCTGATGAGCAGCAGCAGCAGCAGCAGCAGCAGCAGCAACAGCAGCAGCAGCAGCAGCAGCAGCAGCAGCAGCAGCAGCAGCAGCAGCAAACGCAGCAGGAGCAGGAGCATGAACAGTAGAAACAGTCTTTAACATTTCTATCTAAGCCCCGAGGAGGACTTACTGGTCGCTCTAAACCCTAAACCCCAAACCCTAAACCCTAAACCCTAAGACCCTAAACCCTAAACCCTAAACCCTAAACCCTAGACCCTAAAGAAGTTTGCATGCCTTGGGCTCGGAGCTCTTCTGTAGTCCCTTCGTGGTGCTGCTTCTTGTCTCCCTCCCCTTCCCTGCCACAGAATCAAACCCTAAACCCTAAACCCTAAACCCTAAACCCTAAATCCTAAACCCTAAACCCTAAACCCTAAACCCTAAACCCTGATAGTTTCTATGGAGGTGTAGCGGGCGAGTGTATGTGGGCTGAACCCTTAGCTGAACTCTAAACCCTAAGCCCTAAACCCTAGACCCTTAACCCTAAACCCTAGTAAACCCTAAACCCTAAACCCTAAACCACAGGAGGTGTCTTGCCTCGGGGTTCTTCATGTGTCTCCTTTTTTGTCGAGAGGGTCTGTTGAAAAGAGAATATATATATATATATATATATATATATATATATATATATATATATATATATATATATATATATATATATATATATATATATACTATTTAATTATTTCTTTATTTCTTTATTTAATTTATTATATATATGTATTTATTTATTTATTCATTTGTTTATTTAATTTAGTAAATAATATTATTTATTTATTTATTTATTTATTTATTTATTTATTTATTTATTTATTTATTTATTTATTTATTTATTTTAATTTGTTGTTGTTTGAAGGTTGTATAAACAACAGTCTCCTTAGCGCTGTCTCCTCTGCTCTTACCTGCTGCTGTCTTCCTGCTGCATCGTCGCCCTGCAGCAGCAGCAGCAGCAGCAGCAACAGCAGCAGCAGCAGCAACAGCAGCAGCAGCAGCAGCAGTTTGAAGGACGTCAAGCTCCTCTACTTGCTGCATGCACGTGCCCCCCTCCCTAATTGCAAACCCCTTCCCTAAACCCTAAACCCTAAACCCTAAACCCTAAACCCTAAACCTACATCGTTTGCCGGAGACGGTGGGAGCGGAGACCGACCTACGCGCATCCCCCACCCTAAACCCTAAACCCTAAACCCTAAACCCTAAACCCTAATCCTGCCGGTGTGAACAGCCTGTCATATGCTGGTGTATTCTAGCTCCGTCCACCCTAAACCCTAAACCCTAAACCCTAAACCCTAAACCCTAAACCCTAAACCCTAAACCCTAAACCCTGGGCCTACTATGTTTTTTCTTTGAGGCGATGGGGCTGGAGGGTCTCTCCTGTTCTAGGGTATTTCTGTCTGTTATTGTATTATCCTTGAAGGTTATACCCTAATAAAAAATATATATATAACCTATAACCTTCAAGAAACCCTAAACCCTAAACCCTAAACCCTAAACCCTAAACCCTAGTAAACCCTAAACCCTAAACCCTAGTGCTTGTTGCTGCACATACATCAGCTGTCTATCTCCCCCGATACTGCATAGAGCAGAAGAGGGGGGGGGGTGGGGGTTAAGCCCATCTTCATCTAGGGTTTAGGGTTTAGGGTTTGTTTGTTTAGAAGAGAAGAGGAGACAGTCAGTTTCTCCAGGATACAGACAGCAGCAAAAGCCCCACAGGAAGGAGACAGACTGGAGCAGCGCATGCAGTCTATGTGTCTCCTGTCTCCTTCAGGTGTATATACACCCGAGAGCAGCAGCAATAGAATTAGTCTTACGTCTTCTTCTCTCTGTCTCCTCCTCCTAAAAGGAGAAGGAGACAGAGAGAGATAATATCGTCGATTCTTTGATGCTGCTGTCTCTTCTCTTTCGGCGCTGCTAGATCTCTTCTTCCCTCCCCCCTGCTGCTGCTGCTGCTGCTGCTGCTGCTGTTGCTGCTGCTGCTGCTGCTGCTGTTGTTGCTGCTGGTGTTGGTGGTGGTGGTGGTGATGTAGGAACAGTCTATGTTGTTTTTTATTATTTTTATTATTATTTTCTTCTTTCTGTCTTGACACATCCTGCTGTCTCTTCTCCGGGTGTCTATGCAGCTGCATGCATAACAATGGGGCTGCATGCAGTCTCCCCCTCTGCTGCTGCAGACCTGTTGCTGCAGCAGCAGCAGGGGCCCCCATCTGCTGCTCCTCACAGTTTCAAAGCCCTCAGGATAACTGCTGCTGCAGCAGGAGGGGAAACACCATTACAAACCCTAAACCCTAAACCCTAAACCCTAAACCCTAAACCCTAAACAACAAGCCCTTACGCTTGAGCTGCTGTGCAGGCCAACAACATAAAGACCTAGCGAGGCCTAGAGGGTTAAGACCCTAGCCCTAAACCCTAAACCCTAAACCCTAAACCCTAAACCCTAGGGTTTTAAAGCCTAAGAAGGGCTGCTCATATACCGCGACTGAAGAAGGAGAGGAGCTAACGTCTGTTAGAAACATTCGAAACCCTAAACCCTAAACCCTAAACCCTAAACCCTAGGCGGCCTCGCCTGGATAGTCGAGCCTCATGTAGCGTCGGTGGCGCTCGGTACAACTAAACCCTAAACCCTAAATCCTAAACCCTAAACCCTAAACCCTAAACTATTTTTAATAATACAATTATATATAAACAAATTATTATC
Organism: Eimeria praecox; assembly: GCA_963920595.1. Lineage (NCBI taxonomy): Eukaryota > Apicomplexa > Conoidasida > Eucoccidiorida > Eimeriidae > Eimeria > Eimeria praecox. The sequence goes on along the minus strand of OY986946.1, from coordinate 5,740,165 downwards.
TATCAGTTTATAAACGATAAGCCTCAAGCCGAGCACGGCGTCGGCTGGGGCTGCATAGCAGCCCGAGCGGTCAGCTAAACCCTAAACCCTAAACCCTAAACCCTAAACCCTAAACCCTAAACCCTAGACCCTAAACCCTAAAGTGTAGGGTCTAGTAGCTTAGCCTACATTATTAATGTTTGTTTGACAGAAAATTTCTCTGTTTATTTGAGATCCTAAACCCTAACCCCTAAACCCTAAACCCTAAACCCTAAACCCTCAGGGTCACCTACCAACTCGCCTCGCTCCCCTAAACCCTAGATCCCGAGGTCTAAACCCTAAACCCTAAACCCTAAGCCTAACATTAACAAGAAACCCCTTTAGATTATATTAAGCCCTCATGTTGGGGCTGCATGCGGCGTCTCTTTCAGGCCTCGGTCTTCGCTCTGACGAGTATCTATTGCTTCTTAAACCCTAAACCCTAAACCCTAAACCCTAGATGGTAGACCCTTGCATATATATTTGAATACAATTGTTTTTACAGTTTAAAAATATCACGACAAAGATAAAATAAACAACAACAACAATAAAATAAAAACTAAACAAACAAAGAAGCAGCAACAGCACAACCGCAGCAGTACCAGGGCCCCCTACAGCTGCTGTAGTGGGGGGGGGCCCTGGGGCCCCCATGTCTCAGGTTTAAAAGGACTACTGGGGGCCCCCTTCTTGTCTTCTGTTTATAAACAAACAGAAGAAGAAGAAGCAGCTATACATGCAGCAGCTACAAGCTCATCTTCCTCCTATACAAATATACAGGGCCCCTAAGGCCCCTAAACCCAAGCCTGCAGGAGCTGAAAGGGTACCCTCTTAAGGGGGCCCCCTAGGGGCCCCCTTAAGAGGGTACCCTAAGGGGGGGGGGCCCCCCCCCTAGGGGCCCCCCCACCCTATGGGGGCCCCTCAAGGGGGGCCCCTAGTGGCTCAGGAAGGGGCTCTTCACCGGGGGACCCCAAGGGTACCTCAACGAGGGCCCCAAGCAAATCCCCAAGGGGGGCCCCTACGGTCTCCTCAAGGGGGGCGACCCGACTCTCTTCGAAGGGGGCCCCCAAGACCTCCTTAGGAGGGGCCCCCAAGACCTCCTTAGGAGGGGCCCCCATGCCCTCCTCAATAGGGGCCCCCAGGTCCTCTTCAATAGGGGCCCCCAGGTCCTCTTCAATATGGGCCCCCAGGGGCCCCCTAAGAGGGGGGGCGTCGGGGGGCCCCTCTCCTTGAGGTTTGTCGTCCCCTTGGGGCTTCAGATAGGGGGCCCCATGGGTACCCTGAAGAGGGGCCCCCAGGGTAGAGTTAAGGGGGGCCCCTAAGGGTATAGGAGGAGGCGTCTCCTCCCTGTTTAATAAAGATGGATTCAAAGGAGTAAATTCTTCTTCTATTAAGCCGAGGGGATCCCAAGAAAAAACATCGTCGAGGCGATCAGCGAAGAAATTGAGGCCCTATACACAATATATAAACCCTAAACCCTAAACCCTAAACCCTAAACCCTAAACCCTAAACCCTAAACCCTAAATAGAAATGTTTGTTTGTTATGGAGATAAGAAGAGACAAACTTAACTCCATAAACCACAAACTCGAAGCCCATACACCTCGTAAATGAAGGTCTAAACCCTAAACCCTAAACCCTAAACCCTAAACCCTAAACCCTAGGACGCACCTGTTCTATACGTCTGCCTACCTCCTCGGAGAGCCGGACCTCCTGCGAGCACAGCCGCAGCAGCAGCAGCAGCAGCAGCAGCTGCAGCAGCAGCAGCATTAGCAGCAGCAAGCAGCTGTTCCGTGTAGCTACTGCTAGCCTCCTCCCCCAGCGAGGATGCAGGGGGGCCCCCCGGGGGCCCCCACAGGTACTGGTTCTCCTTCAGGGGGGCCCCGTAGGGGGCCCCTCCAAAGCCAGGGGGCCCCCCTTCGAGATCTTGATACCCTCTAATGGCTGTTTGCATTTCAAGCTGTTCTTCCAGGGCCCCCCCCTGCAGCAGCTACATTCGGGGGCCCCCCTCATGTTGTTGTTTTCTGTTTGTAATAGACAGGGTACAGCACAGGGGGCCCCACTAAAGAAGAGGGACCAAGGGGGCCCCCTTGGTTGGCTTGAGGGTACGCATCGTGCTGCTTTTGTTGCTGTTGCTGCTGCTGCTGCTGCTGCTGCTTTTGCTGCAGCAGCAGCTTCTGCTGCAGCGGGGGCCCCCCTTGAAGATGCAGAGGGGGCCCCCATGTGTACCCTGGGGGCCCTGGGGGCCCCCCTAGATATAACCTCGGGCCCCCTCATAGGATGCTGGTGGGGCCCCTTCAAGAGTAGGGGGCCCCCCCTATGTTTTTTATCTCTAACCTGGTGTGCTTGTTTGATAAGACGACCGAAGGAGACAGCTGCTCCTGCTGCTGCTGCTGCTGCTGCAGTTGCTGCTTCTGCTGCTGCTGTTGCTGTAGCAGATATCCCTGTATGAGTATCGAGCCGCTGTAGCTGTCTTGCTGCTGCTGCAGCAGCAGCAGCAGCAGCACGAGCACCTCCCTTGATGCTGCTAGCCTGCCGCTGCAGTCGAAACAGCCACGGGGGTATGTGCCCCACGCCAAGCACCACACAAAGATAATCTGCAAAGTTAACACAGTTCCTGCAGCAGCAGCAGCAGCAGCAGCAGCAGCAGCAGCAGCAGCAGGAGCAGCAGCAGCAGGAGCAGCAGCAGTAGGAGAGACAGCACAAGTAGAAGCAGGGAAAGATACAAACAGATGAAAAGACACATACGTGGTGAGGCTGTAGACATGAAAGAATAAACCCTAAACCCTAAACCCTAAACCCTAAACCCTAAACCCTAAACCCTAGGGGTGTTTGAGTTACCTGCTGAGGACGTCGTAAGAATTCCCTGGCCACTCGGCTTTGAGTGTCTCCATAAGTAATTCAAACTCGGCTGCATTCACGTTTGCTAGGCTGTACATACACCCCAAACCCTAAACCCTAAACCCTAAACCCTAAACCCTAAACCCTAAGCTGGAGCCCTAAACCCTCGATCTTTGGAGATTCAAGACTGCCCTGCGTTTGTACAAAGGCGCGATGCTGCATGGTGTGAGCAAACCCTAAACCCTACTCCCTAAACCCTAAACCATACCCCCTAGACCCTAAACCCTAAACCCTAGCCCCTAAACCCTAAACCCTAAACCCTAATTGCTTACCCCATGGGGACAGTCTCTCTGTATACATGAGCAGGATGCTGTCTGGGCCTGCAGACGCTAATCCCTGTTGAATCATCTGCAGCATAAACCAAAACCCTAACCTCTTCCTGCTGCTGCTGCTGCTGTTGCTGCTGTTGCTGCTGCTGTTGCTGCTGCTGCTGTGGCTGCTGCTACTGCGGTGCAGCTCTTACTAAGGCAGCTAGCTAGCTAGCTAGTCCGTAGCTAGCTAGCTCAAAATACAGCTAGCTAGACAGGCTACTACACGGCCCCTCAGCTAGCTAGCTAGCTAGATAGATAGATAGATATGCAGGTGTATATCTCTCTATCTCTCTACATGCCTCACTCCCTATCTCCCTCTCTCCCTTTCTCTCTATCTATCTAGTTAACTATCTGTCTCTCTCTCTCTCTCTCTCTCTCTCTCTATATATATATATATATATATATATATAATATCTATCCCTCTCTCTCTCTCTCTCTCTTTCTCTCTTCTAACCTGCAGTCCTTCCAAAGCAGTACTCCTGTCCGTACACCTCAACACCAGCATGAAAGGCCCCCGCCCCTAAAGGCCTTATTAGTTTATTTACGAACGCAGATATTGCTGCAGTTAAATCATAGACGTGCAGCAAAACCATACCATTACTAGTACCCTGGGGGCCCCCAGGGGCCCCCATGGGGGCCCTAGGGGCCCCCCGGGGGAACCTAGGGGCCCCCATATCACTACCTAATGATTGTATTGACTCCTGAGAACCCTTGCTGCTGCTGCTGCTGTTGCTGCTGCTGTTGCTGCTGCTTTTGCTGTTGCTGCTGATGACGCTGCTGCTTCTGATGTCGCTCACGACGCCAATACTGTTGCTGCTGTTGCTGCTGCTGCTGCTGCTGTTGCTGGTGCTGGTGCGTTGTCGTTGCTGCTGCTGCCGCAGCAGTAAAACCTGCTGCTGCTGCCGCACCTCTGCTAGCTGCTGCTGCAGCATCTGTCTCTCTTTACGAAGACGTACAGCACGACGATGTCCTTCGGCTCGCAGCTGCTGCAGCTGCTTCCTCAGCTGCTGCGCTGTCTCCTTGTCTCCTTCAGACTCCTGCTGCTGCTGCTGCTGCTGCTGCTCCTGCTGCTGCTCCTGCTGCTGCTGCTGCTGTTGTTGTTGTTGTTGCTGTTTCGCGTGTTGTCTACAAGAACGAGCCGCAGCAGCAGCAGCAGCAGCAGCAGGTTGTTTGTCTTCCTGTCTTACAGGGGAAGACAGCAGGAGATCGAGGGGCTGTTTAACGCTACTCAAATCATAGAAACAATTAACTAGAGAATTAGGGGGGGGGCCCTCATGAGAGTGAGAGTGTAAGGGGGACTGAAGAAGAGGGTACGAAAACGTGGGGGCCCCCCAATCCTTAGGGGCCCCCCAATCCTTGGGGGCCCCCCTTCCCGGGGGGTTCAGCTTGCTGCTGCAGGCTTCGGTGTACGTACACTCCAGGGCCTTCTCTGTATGGGAACGCCCCCAAACAACACTCCCCCCTCCCTTTCTTCTGTCCCCTAAGAAGGAGGGGGGGGCCCCCTGGGGGCCCCCAAGGGGGCCCCCCAAGGGGGCCCCCAAGGGGGCCCCCTGCAGTTTGAGGGAAGGTAATGCAGGAGTCGATGCTGCTTCCCTCCGAAGAGAGGCACTTGCTGCTTCCATAGCAGAGTGTTGACTACCTCTTGCTGCTGCTGCTGCTGCTGCTGCTGTTGCTGTTTCTGCTGGTGCTGCTGCTGCTGCTGCTGTTGCTGTTTCTGCTGCTGCTGCTGTTGCTGCTGCTGATGCTGTTGATGCTGTTGATGCTGGTGACGTTCCTGTGGCTGCTCTTTCGGCTGCGCAGCACGGGACAGCTGCTGCTGCTGTTGCTGTTGCTGCTGCTGCTGCTGTTGCTGCTGCTGCTGCTGCTGTTGCTGCTGCTGCTGCTGCTGAGGGTGCTGTATGTAGGGAGGAGCCCCAGTCGAGGGCCAGCAGGAGGGGGCCGCAGGGGCATCGGGGGTTGGTGTGTAGAGGTGTATATACACCGCAAGAGGAGTGTATGGAGGGATGTCAGTGGATATGTGTTATTCTTTATAAATATTTTATTGTTATTAATTAAAATATTTAAATTAAAATTAAAATTAAAAAAAAATAAAAAGAAATACAAACAAACACACACACAGACACCTGGCGGTCTGGTGGCCTGTATATACACCCTAACCACCAAACCCTAAACCCTAAACCCTAAACCCTAAACCCTAAACCCTAAACCCTAAACCCTAAACCCTAAACTCTCTAGAATCTATCCACGATTATTTTATTGCTTCTAAATCTTTTAATATATATTTTATTTTTAAAAATATAAATATTTTATTATTTATATCTTTATAACATCCTCCCCGCCTTCATATATACACTACAGTCGGCAGCGGTTCGAGGGCAGAGGACCCTGGGGGCCCCCCCCCCCAGGGGGGGCCCCCCCTAAGTTAGTTTTGTTTTATTTTTGTGTTTTATATTATTTATTTTTATATATTTAATTAATTTAACTTATTCATTAAACAGAGAAGCATTTAGAAAGGGGGGCCCCCGCCCCCTATACAGCAGATATCTCTCTATCACCCCCAGCAGCTCTGGTCCTTACAGAGCTTCAGGTGTACGTACACCTCAACTAAGGCTTTTCTAGTTGATTTACTGTTTTTAAGAGTGTTAGAGAGACGTAGGTCTCTGAGAGGTGCTGCTGCTGCCGATGACGGTGTAGCTGTTGCTGCAGCAGCAGCAGCAACAACAACAACAACAGCAGCAGCAGCAGCAGCAGCAGGGGCGCTATCTCTGCAGCAGCAGCAGCAGCAGCATATTCAGTATCAACAGCAGGGGCTCCTGCTGCAGCAGCAGCAGCAACAACAACAACAACAATGGCAAGAACAGCAGCAGCAGCAGCAGCATCAACAGCATCAACAGCAACAACAGCAACAGCAGCAGCAACAGCAGCAACACCTATGCACCCTGCAGCAGCTCTGGCCCTTCAAGAGGGAGTCCCTCCTGCTGCTGCTGCTTGGTGGGGGAGACACCCCGAAGCCATACCCCCCTGTCATCCTCTCAATCTTCAAGTAGGGGGGGGCCCCGGGGCCCCCGGGGCCCCCCGGTGTAGGGGGTCCCCCGGGGGGGCCCCCACGAGTGCTGCGCTGCAGCAGCTAGCCATACCTGAAGTTGGGTTTGAACGGCCTGTCTTCGTAGCTCGCCCTCCTCCTCCTCCTGCTGCTGCTGCTGCTCCTGCGGCTGCTGCTGCTGCTGCTGCTGCTCCTGTTGCTGCTGCTGCTGTTGCTGCTGCTGATGATAAGAGGGTTTTTGTGGGGTTGCTGCTGACGCTTGTCCCTCCGAGGCCCCCCGATGCTGCAAGGGGGGGCCCCCAGGGCCTCTGCAGCGGCAGCAACGTCTGCTGCTGCTGCATGTATCCTAAGGAAGGTCGTACAGTGTGTCTCTCTTTTATAGCTTGGATTTGGGGTGTACGTACACCTGAAAGGAGACAGGTAACAAGTTTAGAGACACTTGAAGATATCAAACAAATATTAAAATGCAGACGTAAGATATCCTCATTTGTAGAATGCTGCTGCTGCTGCTGCTGCTGCTACTGCTGCTGCTTATGCTGTTGCTGCTGCTGTTGCTGCTGCTGCTGTTGCATATGCTGGAGATGCTGCTGCTGCTGCAACGACTGCTGGTAGAGTTGCTGTTGCTGCTGCTGCTGCTGATATTGGTGTTGCTGCTGCTGTACGTATTCTCACTCCTGCAGCAGCAGCAGCTGCTGCTGCTACCGTTGCTGCTGCTGCTGCTGCTGCCTTCCCTATATATACGTTTGCTGTTGCTGCTGCTGCTGCTGCTGCTTCAGCTGCTGCTGCTGTCTCCCTTCTTGTTGCTGCTGTCGGAGACGCTTCCTTAGGCCCAGGCATCAGTGCTGCACTCAAGTGTATGCTCCCAGGTAACCCCCAAACCCTAAACCCTAAACCCTAAACCCTAAACCCTAAACCCTAGGACGTAAAGAGGTAGTTGCAGATGTTTAGAAATACACATGCACACACATAATCCTTAGACTGACTCTCGTTCTATCAGAGCAGCGGGAGGGGTTTAGGGTTTAGGGTTTAGGGTTTAGGGTTTAGGGTTTAGGGTTTGAAGGGTGTCTGGTGTAGGAGAAGAATGCTTGCTGCTGCTTGACGCTGCAGCAGCACCTCCAGGGCTGCTTCAGAACAACAAACGTCGCAGCAGCTCCCCTGCAGCAGCAGCAGCAGCAGCAGCAGGAGCAGCAGCAGGAGCAGCAGCAGCAACGACAGCAGCAGCTGCAGCAGCAGCAAGGCCAGCAGCAACAGGAGCAGCAGCAGCAGCAAGTGAAGCATCAGCAACGACCGCAGCAACAGGAGCAGCAGCAGCAGGAGCAGCAGCAACAGCAGCAGGTGCAGCAGCAGGAGCAGCAGCAGCAGGAGCAGCAGCAGCAGCAGCAGGAGCAGCAGCAGCAGCAGCAGCAGCAGGTACGTGGCTCGTGCTGCGTATTCGTCTCCACTATCAAACGACCATGAAGGCCTTAGTGTCTCCTTTGTCTCTCTTTAGAAATATATACAGAAGCTGTCTCTTCCCTCCAGCAGCAAGGAGACGCCAGCGCCCCCCAGCAGCAGCAGCAGCAGCAGCAGCAGCTGCTGCTGCTGCTGCTGCTGGGAGTGGGGATACCCGTTGCTGCTGCTGCAGCAGCGAAGAAGCATACAGCGGAGCAGACGATCCCGACTCTGACGGATGCAGCAGCGACAGCAGCAGCAGCAGCAGCAGCAGCAGTAGCAGCAGTTGTATCAGCACTTGGGGCGGCAGCAACAGCGCGCCCCGCAGCAGCAACAGCAGCAGCAACAACAGCAACAACAACAACAGCAACAACAACAAAAACAGCAGCAGCAACAACAGCAGCAGCAGCAGCAACATCAACAGCAGCAACAGCAGCAGCAGCAACAGCAGCAGCAGCTGCTGCAGCATTTGTAGTGTTTGTTTAGAGAGGCGAAGGGCCCGAGCAGCTCGCAGCTCTCGCCTTCTTCTCTCTTCCCCTGCAGCATTCTTCTTCCCCACATATCAGGGGCCCCCCAAGGGTCCCCCAGAGGGGCCCCCAGAGGGGCCCCCCGAGGGCACCCCTGAGGGGCCCCCAGAGGGGCCCCCCGAGGGTGCCGCTGAGGGGCCCCCTAAGAGGCCACCTGAGGGGCCTCCTGAGGGGCCCCCTGAGAGGCCTCCTGAGGGGCCCCCTGAAGGACCCCCAGAGGGGCCCCCTAAGCGTACCCCGGAGGGCCCACCTGAGGGTACCCTTAAGGGGCCCCCTGAGGGGCCCCCTGATGGTACCCCTGAGGGGCCCCCTGAGAGTACTGCTGAGGGGCCCCCCCACGGTACCGCCGACGGGGCCCCCCAGGGGGCCCCCCAGGGGCCCCCTGCTCCCTCGGGGTTATCCCCTGATGACGGATGGAAGGCAACGGTGGAGTTTTCGCTGTATCTACAGGTCTGCTGCTGCTGCTGCTGCTGCTACTGCTGCTGCTGCTGCTACTGCTGCTGCTGCTGCTGCTGTGTTTGTTTTCTATTGTCTCTCTATCTGTCTCTGTGTCTGTCTCTGTCTCCCTTCTGTCTCCTTTCTGTCTCCTCTGTTTTGTTTGTTTATCTGTCTCTGTCTCAATCTTATTTTAGTTTTTATTTGTTTGTTTCTTTATTTTTTTATTTATGTTTTTATTTTTAATTTATATCTGTCTCTGTCTCTGCTGTCTCTCTTTGTGGGGTGTCTGTCTCTGTCTGTCTGTATCTGTCTCCTTCTTCCTGCTGCTATTCTCTACTGTCTCCTTATATTCCTAATCTCTCTCTTCTCTTCTTCTCTTTGTTTGTCTCCTTCTTGCTGTACGCCCGCAGGACGGCTCTCCTGTCTCTCTCCCTCTCTCCTCGGGGGGCCCCCCTGACCTTCGGAGGGGGCCCCTGAGGGGCCCCTCGGGGGGCCCCTCTGGGGGCCCCTCTGGGGGCCCTGTTACAGGAAGGGGGGCCCCTG
>OY986946.1:5698458-5703458 GCA_963920595.1 Eimeria praecox | reverse complement strand
TGTCTCTGTCTCCTCAGTTTATTTTATTTGTCTCCTTCTAATTGATTATCTGTCTCCTTTTAATATATTATCTGTCTCCTCCTTTCTAATTATTTGTGTCTGTCTCCTCAGTTTATTTAATTTGTCGCTTTTTAATTTATTATCTGTCTCCTTTTAATTTATTATTTGTCTCCTTTTGATTTATTATATGTCTCCTTTTAATATATTATCTGTCTCCTCCTTTCTAGTTATTTGTGTCTGTCTCCTCAGTTTATTTAATTTGTCTCCTTTTAATTTATTGTCTGTCTCCTTTTAATTTATTATCTGTCTCTGTCTCCTCAGTTTATTTAATTTGTCTCCTTTTAATTTATTCTTGTTTCTCGCGATGAAGTTAGAAGAAGAGCTGCAGAGACAAATCCGTCAAGAGTCGAATCTTCAACAGCTTGTTAGTTGTATTTTGTTTTATTTATTTTATTTTATTTATTTTATTTATTTTATTTATTTATTTATTTTATTTATTCTGTTTATTTATTTATTTTATTTATTTTATTTTATTTTATTTTATTTATTCTATTTATTTTATTTGGTTTATTTTATTTATCTTATTTACTTCATTCTATATTATATTATTATATTATTTAATACAATATTATATATATATATATATATATATATATATACATATATATATATATATATATATATTAAAACATTTAGTAAATATTTTATAGTTTTATTTTTCTATATAACAAACATATTATATTATATATCATAAAGGCGATTAAACAACACTAATACGAGCCCTGGTGCCCCTTCTATGGGGCCCCTAGGGGGCCCCCCTTAAGGGGGCCCCCTAGGGGCCCTTAAGGGGGCCGTTAGGGGGGCCCCTACGGGGCCCCATAGAGGGGGCCCCCTATGGGGCCCCATAGGGTCTATATGGGGGCCCTGATGGACAGCAGATGTATGGGAGGCTTGACGGTACTTAATTTGATGGAGGGTACTAGGGGGGGGCCCTTGGGGGCCCCCTATATGTGAGGCTTAAGAAGGGGGCCCTAAGGGGTTCAAGAGGGGGCCCCTTAGAACCCCATAGGGCCCCCACAGGCCCCTCGGGGGCCCCTCGGGGGCCCCTCGGGGGCCCCTAGGGGGCCCCTAGGGGGCCCCTGGGGGGCACCTCGGAGGCCCCCACATGGATAGGGGCCCCTGCAGGGGCCCCTGCAGGGTCCCCTGCATGCGGCAGCAGAGGGCTTGAGGGTCCCCTCTACTATGTTTTATGTGTGTTGTTTGTTGAGTTTTGTATATCTTCATTTGTTATTTTCTGTCTCTTCATAGGAATATGCATTCTCCTTTCATAGATTCGTGCTGCTGTTTGTGCTGCTGCTGTTGCTGCTGTTGCTGTTGCTGCTGCTGCTGCTGCTGCTGCTGCAGGCGGACAGGAGACAGCAGCAGGTGGTTGAGTTAGAAGGAGAATGTGCTCAGCAAAACATACGAGTAGAACAACTAAGACGTCAAGTAGAGGAGTTAACTACTCTATGTGTGAGAAACCCTAAACCCTAAACCCTAAACCCTAAACCCTAAACCCTAAACCCTAAGGGATGTGTGGAGATGCTGGCTGCTCTCTATCGTCTTGTAAGAAACCCTAAACCCTAAACCCTAAACCCTAAGGGCTTCTTGTAGATACTGGCAGGACTCTGACGATCAAGCCTTCTGGTTGTGCGAGAGATTAGGGTTTAGGGTTTAGGGTTTAGGGTTTTAGGGTTTTAGGGTTTAGGGTTTTAGGGTTTATGGTGTTCCGGGGCAGCGGTCTTCTTCTATCCGTCTCTGCCATTTTCTGTGCTGCTGCTGTGCTGCTGCTGCTGCTGTTGCTGCTGCTGCTGTTGCTGCTGCTGCTGTTGCTGCTGCTGCTGCTGCAGAGACACCTGCAGATAGATAAGGGAGCCGCGCAGCGTACAGCTGAAGAAGCAGAAGCAGCAGCAGCAGAAGCTGCAAGACGCCTTCGAGAGGTATTTTAAAAACCCTAAACCCTAAACCCCACTCAACTCTTACAATAAACCCTAAACCCTACATTCAACGGCTTCCTTATCTTTGTCCACCACACGCTAGGGTTTAGGGTTTAGGGGTTAGGGTTTAGGGTTTAGGGTTTAGCGTGTATGGAGATTGCTGCTGCTTGAGTTCTGAGTCAGGTTTTGTTTTTACGCTGTTGTTTAGAGTTTTCTCCTCTATTATTAGGGTTTAGGGTTTAGGGTTTAGGGTTTAGGGTTTAGGGTTTGTGTGGCAGGTAGAGGGGTCTCGAGAGACAGTGCATGAGGAGTTAGATAGGCTTCGAGGTAACGAAGCATTCTTTGTAGAGGAGCTGCAGCAGCTAAGAAGGAGACAGAAGGAGACAGAGGAGACACTTGCAGCAGCAGAGACAGAGAGACAGAGACAGGCAGCATATATATTAAAGACGGATGTAGAGACAGAGCAACTGAAGCAGCAGCTAGCTGCTGTAGCTAGCCAGCTAGCTACAACTGAGGTTAAGCTAGCTGCTGCTGTTCGTAAAGAAGAAGAGACGCAAAGAGAAGCACAAAGAGCTGCAGCAGCAGCAGCAGCAGCAGCAGCAGCAGCAGAGAAACGGCATCAGCAGCTGTATGATGGACTGCAGCAGAAGGTCTCCCTGCTGCAGCAGGAAGCAGCAGCAGCAGCAGCAGCGAGCTTAAAGAGAGAAGAAAAGATAGATAGCTTGCTGCTGCAGTTAACGGGATTAGAAGGAAGCCTGCAGCAGCAGACAGCGCAGAGGGAGGCCTTGGAGGAGACACTACACCACTTGAGAGAGAGACAACAGCAGCAGCAGCAGCAGCAGCAGCAGCTACGAAACAGTGAAGATAAACTAAGAGCAGCCAAAGCAGCAGCAGAAGCACAACTAGCAGCAGAGAGACAATCAAGAGAGACAGATAAATATATCTTAAAGGAGACATACGAAGAGAAACAGAGACTGCTGCTGCAGCGAGACAAGCTGCAGCAGGAAGCAGCAGCAGCAGCAGCGCAGCTGCAGCAGCAACAGCAGCAAATACAAATGCTGCAGCAGCGGGCTGCTGATGCAGAGGAGAGAGAGAAGAAGCTGAGGGAAGAGACAAGACAGCAGCAGCAGCAGCAGCTAGCGAAAGAAGCGGAGACACTTAAACAACATTTGGAGACAGAGAATAAAGCAGAGGAGACAGTACGAGAGACACAGGAGAAACTAAGAGAAGCTACACACAAGCTGCTGCAGCAGCAGCAGCAAACACAGCAGCTGCAGCAGTTACTAGAAGGCATGCAGCAGCAGCAGCAGGAAGCACAGAAGAAAACAGATTATCTACAGCAGCAGCTGCAGCAGCAAGAGCTGCAGCAGCAAAAAGAGCTGCAGCAGCAGCAGCAGGAAGCGCTGCAGCAGCGAGACCTGCTGCAGCAGCAGCAGCACCAGCAGCAGCTGGAGATACAGCAGCAGCTAGGCACACTGCAGCAGCAGCTGCTGCAGCAGCAGCAAAAAACTAAAGAAGCAGAAGCTGTCATAGAGACACTGAGGCGAGAGAGACAAGCAGAGAGCAGCGCAGCAGCAGCAGCAGCAGCGCAGCAGCAGCAACAGCAGCAGCAGCTGCAGCAGCAACAACAAGCAGCAGCAGAGGAAGCAAGAGCCAAAGACACAGAGCTGCAGCAGCTTAAGAAGACTGTCTCCTCTCTAGAGGACCGTATACAGATGCTGCAGCAGGAGAGAGACACAGCAAATAAGAAACTAAAGGAGACAGCAGTGCAGCAGCAGCAGCAGCAGCAGAAGCAGCAGCAACTGCAGCAGCAACTGCAGCAGCAGCAGCAGCAAGCAGCCAAAGCTGCAGAAGAACTGAAGAAGGGAGAGACAGCAGCAGGGAAGGAGAGAGAAGAACATGAGAAAGAAAAGAAGATGCTGCAGCAGCAGCTGCAGCAACTGCAGCAGCAGCAGCAGCAACTGCAGCAGCAGCAGCAGCAACTGCAGCAGCAAGCCTCCCAAGCATCCTTAAAATTAAACACTTCATCGGAGACACTAGAGAAGGAGAAGCAAGAAAATCAGAGACTGCAGCAGCAGCTGCAGCAGCAAGCCAAACAAAATAAAGCGCTGCAGCAGCAGCTAGCAGCAGCACAGCAGCAGCTGAAGACACAGCAGCAGCAGGCAGCAGCAGCAGCAGCAGCAGCAGCAGCAGGAGGAGGAGGAGATACAGGATCGCGTGTAGCTAAGGCTGAGGGGGATGCAGCAGACAATCAAGCTGAAGCAGAGGAAGCAGCAGCAGCAGCAGCAGCAGCAGCAGCAGCAGATATTGATGGTTTGAAGAAGATAATAGATAAGAAGACAGAAAGATTTAAGAAAGCTAGAGAGAGACATTTGGAGGTTGTTACGAAATACAACAATCTTGTTATCAAGTATAATAATTTATTAGATGAGATAAACGAATATATTAAAGATAATGATAACAGGTAGCTGCCATAGAGAGAGAGACACATCAGACACTGTCTCCTTTCTGTCTCCTTTCTGTCTATCTTCTGTCTCCTTTCTCTCTGTCTATCTTCTGTCTCCTTTCTGTCTGTCTATCTTCTGTCTCCTTTGTGTCTGTCTATCTTCTGTCTCCTTTCTGTCTATCTTCTGTCTCCTTTCTGTCTCCTTTCTGTCTATCTTCTGTCTCCTTTCTGTCTGTCTATCTTCTGTCTCCTTTCTCTCTATCTTCTGTCTCCTTTCTCTCTATCTTCTGTCTCCTTTCTGTCTCCTTTCTGTCTATCTTCTGTCTCCTTTCTGTCTGTCTATCTTCTGTCTCCTTTCTGCTTATCTACCTTCTGTCTCCTTTGTGTCTGTCTATCTTCTGTCTCCTTTCTGTCTCGCTTCTGTCTCCTTTCTGTCTGTCTATCTTCTGTCTCCTTTCTGTCTATCTATCTTCTGTCTCCTTTGTGTCTGTCTATCTTCTGTCTCCTTTCTCTCTCTCCTCCTTCTCTTCTTAGTCTGTCCTCTGTCTCCTTTCTGTCTATCTCTCTTCTGTCTCCTG
>OY986946.1:5687553-5690053 GCA_963920595.1 Eimeria praecox | reverse complement strand
GCTGCCTGCGCTTCTCCAGCTCCTGTTGGTACTTCTGCTGCTGCTGTTGCTGCTGTTGCTGCTGCTGCTGTTGCTGCTGCTGCTGCTGCTGGTGTTGCTGCTGCAATATCTTGCTTGTTATAAGAAGCAGGTTTTGCTGCAGCAGGAGACGTATATGATGGTTTATTAATATGTAGAGAGGAGACAGAGGAGACAGAGGAGACAGAGGAGACAGAGGAGGTAGTTTGTTGTATTTGCTGTTTTAGGGGATTTGGAGACAGTCTAAATTTTATAAACGGGTCTTTGGAGACACCTAAAGATAGGGCCTTTAGATTGTCTCTGATGTGTCTGCTGCTGCTGCTGCTGCTGCTGCTGCTGCTGCTGTTGCTGCTGCTGCTGCTGCTGCTGCTGCTGCTAGAGGATGCTGCTGGTAGGAAGCTGCCCTTACATCGAGCGCTTAGTTTATTAAGAGACAGAGAAAGATGAGAAGGAGACAGTTGATGTTGTGTTCGACAGGGATTGCTGCTAAGCCGTTGCAGCAGAGTGTCTCTATACTCCTTCGCCTCTTTGCTGCTGCTGCTGCTGCTGCTGCTGTTGCTGCTGCTGCTGTTGCTGCTGCTGCTGCTGTGGCTGTTGATACAGCCTGAGGGAGAGACAAAGACAGAGCAGTGTTTAGATATATTCGATTTGTCTGCAGAGACAGGAGAGGAGACAGTGCTATTAGATGTAGATACACCCGAAGAAGAGACAGATAAACTTTGAGGAGACACTTGAAAGCTGCTGCTGTGGCTTCTTCTCCTTCTGTGCTGCTCTATCCAACTCCTCCTCCTCCTACTGCTGCTGCTGCTGCTGCTGTTGCTGCTGCTGCTGTTGCTGCTGCTGCTGCTGCGGTTAAGACGCAGCTCGAAGGAGACACCCTCTGTCTCCTCTTCTTCTTCTGACAGCTTCAGTAAGTTCGAGCCCCTGGAGTATATCCCCAGGTCTAATTTTGTTTTATTGAGAGAGAAGAGACAGTTTGTATTCTGCTGCAGCAGCAGCAGCAGCTGATCTGGAGCAACACTCGAACGCCGAAGACCTGCTGCTGCTGCTGCTGCTGCTGTTGTTGTTGTTCCTGCTGCAGCAGCAGCTTTAGAAGTAGCAGCAGCAGCAGCAGCAGCAGCAGCAGAAATATCTGCAGCTTCTGCTGCAGCAGAGAGACAATTAACGTTCATGAGCCCGCGGAGACAGGGCCTCGAGTCGGAGGTGACCCTGCTGCTGCTGCTGCTGCTGCTGCTGTTGCTGCTGCTGCTGCTGCTGCTGTTGTTGTTGCTGCAGTCTTGTGGTGTTCTTGGTGTTGCTGCTGCTGCTGCTGAAAGGAGACAGTTAATTAGAGACAGACAGCAAGTATATTTTATATACGAAATAGAGGAGAAGGCGGCGTCAAGAGATACAGATCGAGGCTAGCGGGCTGCTGCTGCTGCTGCTGCTGTTGCTGCTGCTGCTGCTGCTGCTGCTGCTGCTGCTGCTGCTGCTGCTGTCCTTCAAAGACTATAGAAAAGAAAGGAGACAGATAAATATTTTATATTTATTTTTTATTTATAAAAACAAAAAAATATATGAGGAGATCCGAGGGTCTTGCAGCAGCAAGCTGTGCATACACCTCAGATGCAACAGCTGAGGTCCACCGCCTCTCCTGCTGCTGCTGCTGCTGCTGCTGCTGTTGCTGCTGCTGCTGTTGCTGCTGTTGTTGTTATTGCTGTTGCTGCAGCAGCAGACAATCTAAAATTATTTAATTGTACTTTTATTTTATTTTATTTTATTTTTATTCTGCTGCTGCTGCAGAGACACCCGAAGATAAGTGTGGAAGCCTAGAGAGCCCGGGTCGGCAGCAGCAGCAAGCCCGCTGCTGCTGCTGCTGCTGCTGCTGCTGCTGCTGCTGCTGCTGCTGCTGCTGCTGCTGCTACTGCTGCTGCTGCTGCAGCAGTTCAAGTTCAGATGGCTTGCTGCCTGTCTTGTGCTTAAAATGCTGAGGAATCGTCGCTATATATCTAAACCCTAAACCCTAAACCCTAAACCCTAAACCCTAAACCCTAAACCCTAATAAACCCTAGATCATGTTAGCTGTGTGAAGTTGTAGCTAGCTGTAGCTAGCTACAGCTAGCTACAGTAGAAGGAGTAGGCAGAGGGTAGAGTAAAGCTCAGAAGGAGACAGACAGAGACAGAAGGAGACAGAGAGAGACAGAAGGAGACAGACAGAGACAGAAGGAGACAGACAGAGACAGAAGGAGACAGACAGAGACAGAGGGAGACAGAGAGAGACAGAAGGAGACAGACAGAGACAGAGAGAGACAGACAGAGACAGGAGACAGATAGAGACAGAAGGAGACAGACAGAGACAGAGGAGGAGACAGATAGAGATAGAGAGAGACAGATAAAGATAGCGAGAGACAGAGACAGAAAGAGAGAGAAAGAGAAGGAGACAGAAGGAGACAGACACTCCGCACTATATCATAATTTGTCTATAACAACATCCTCCTGTCTC
>OY986946.1:5680053-5682553 GCA_963920595.1 Eimeria praecox | reverse complement strand
GAATACGCCAGAGATGTTTACAAACAGAGACAGATACACAAGAGGAGACACACCAGAATATATATATATATATATATATATATATATATATATATATATATATAGATAGATAGATAGATAGATAGATAGATAGATAGTAAAGGACAGAGACAAAAGAATACAAAGGAGAGAGAGACAGAGAAAAACGAAAATACAAATACAAAGAAACAAATAAAATACAAAGATAAACAAAAAATAAAATAAATAAACAAAGACAGAGACAGAGACAGAGACAGACAGAGATACCAACCTGTCTCCTCGAGGAGACAGCGCAGATCTCCCAGCAGAAAGAAGGAGGCGACACCAGGCTGCTGCTTCTGCTGCTGCTTGCTGTCTCCTTGCAGCAGCAGCAGCAGGAAGTGCTGCTGCTGCTGCTGCTGCAGGAGCAGCAGCAGGTACCTCAGGCTCCGCTGCAGCAGCTGCTGCAGCAACACACCCAGAAGCTACAAGAGACAACACCCTCGTCCACAGCTTCAGCCGTTCTTCGTGCTGCTGCTGCTGCTGCTGCTGCTGCTGCTGCTGCTGCTTTGCTGCAGCAACAGGAGAGAGGGGGCCTGCCCACAGAGCAGGAGGTAGCTGCTGCTGCACTTGTGCTGCTTCAGCAGCAAGCCGTCGATAGAAGACTGCAGCAGCAGCAGGCAGCTGCAGCAGCAGCCTCTGAGCATCATAACCAAGCAGCAGCAGCAGCAAAGGAGAAATCAAAGCTGGGGCTTGCAGCACATATATTGCAACTCCTTGTTGCTGCTGCTGCTGCTGCTGTTGCTGCTGCTGCTGCTGTTGCTGCTGCTGCTGTTGCTGCTGCTGCTGCGGATTGTCGCTGGAGCAGACAGTCTCTGCATCACTCAGCGGCTCTGTGGAGGCGCTAGACGTTAGAGGTGTCTCTTCTGCTGCTGCTGCTGCTGCTGCTGCTGCTGCAGCAGCAGCAGCAGGTGCTGCTGCTGCTGCAGCAGACGAAGGGTGCTTGTCTTTGTCTGCAGCTTCTTCTTCGCTGCTGTCGCTGATCTCCACTACATGTAGAGCTGCGCCGTTCTCCATCCCGCTGCTGCTGCTGCTGCTGCTGCTGCTGTTGCTGCTGCTGCTGTTGTTGCTGTTGTTGTTCGTGCTGCTGCTGCTGCTGCTGCAGGAAGGCTGACTCTTCTCTACAGGCAACGAAAGAAAAGCAGCAGCAGCAGCAGCAGAGGAGGAAGCAGCTGAGCGTCTTCCGTGTGCTTTTGCTGCTGTTGGTGTTGTTGCTGCTGCTGCTGCTGCTGTTGTTGTTGTTGCTGCTGCTGCTGCTGGGAGTATATAGTGCTGTTCGTGCTGCTCTTCGCTGTCTGGCTGGAGCAGCAGATGTCCTATGCTGCTGCTGCTGCTGCTGCTGTTGCTGCTGCTGTTGCTGCTGCTGCTGCTGCAGCGCAGCAGCAGCTCCTGCTGCTGCAGCAGCTTCTCTATCGCTTGCATCCATGATGCCTCAATTGCTTCTCCGTAGGCAGCAAGTGCTGCTGCAGGGCCCCCCGTGCTGCTACCTGCTGCTGCTGCTGCTGCTGCTTCTGCTTGCTGCTGCTGCTGCTGCTGCTGCATGCGCTGCAGCATCCGCTGCTGCTTCTTTCTGTTGAAGTGCTGCTGGCGAGCAGCAGGGGAATCCACGGGGGCCCCTCGATTATGCTGTGCTGCTGCTGCTGCAGCAGCAGCAGCAAGCGATGCATGCAGCTGCTGCAGGGACTGAAGAATAGGCAACGAGGCTTGCATGCTGACAGATGTCTCCTGCTGCTGCTGCTGCTGCTGCTGCTGTTGCTGCTGCTGTTGCTGCTGTTGCTGCTGCTGCTGTTGCTGCAGCAGCAGCGCGGTTTGTTTTATGTATGTAGAACGCTGCAGTCTAGACAAACCCTTGTTAAGGGCTGATGGTGAGAGGTACAGCAGCAATCTGCTGCTGTTGCTGCTGCTGCTGCTGCTGCTGCTGCTGCATGCATAGGTGTCTGGATTGCTCAGCAGCCACCGCAGCAGAGACACCTCAGCAGTAAGGAGAGGGCCCCCCACCCCCCCCTTAGTACTGAGGTGTCTCTGCTGCTGCTGCTGCTGCTGCTGCAGCAGCAGCTGCTGCTGCTGCTGCGGTGCTGCAGCTTTGATAGCTAATCCCATGTGTATAATCTGCTGCAGCAGACACCGCTGCTGCTGCAGACAAACAAACTGTTCTAGTATTTGTGGGGTGTCTCCTTCTCCTTCTGGAGCTGCTGCTGCTGTTGCTGCTGTTGCTGCTCCTGCTGCTGCTGCTGCTGCTGTCTGCTGTACAGCAAATAATACGAAGGCTTTCTTTGTAGATAAAGGAAGAGGCAGGTACCCTTGCTGCTGCTGCTGCTGCTGTTGCTGCTGCTGCTGTTGCTGCTGCTGCTGTTGCTGCTGCTGCTGCTGCTGGTGTTGTTGGTGGCGGGATACGACGGTGAAGAGCTGCTGCTGCTGCTGCGCCGCTGTCTTGGATAGATAT
>OY986946.1:5660053-5670053 GCA_963920595.1 Eimeria praecox | reverse complement strand
GTTGCTGCTGCTGCTGCTGCTGTTGCTGGTGTTGCTGCTGCTGCTGGTATAGAGTTAGCTGGTGCTGCTGCTGCTGCTGCAGAAGCAGCAGCAGTAGGGACTCTCCTATGTGCACGAGCACTACAACTTAGAGCTTAGGGTTTAGGGTTTAGGGTTTAGGGTTTAGGGTTTAGGGTTTAGGGTTTAGGGTTTAGGGTTTACTTGAAAGGCTGGGGTCGTCCAGCGGCCGCAAGAGCACTTAAGCCCTATCCAACTCCAGTTGCCTAGCTTGGCCCCACACTGCAGCACAAACCCTAAACCCTAAACCCTAAACCCTAACAGACACCGTAACACAAGCCCTAAACCCTAGGAGAAGCTACAAACTCTAGCGCATTCAAACTCAAACACCACCAGCACCGCCAACAGCAGCAGCAGCAGCAACACCAGCAGCAACACCATCAGCAGCAACACCAGCAGCAGCAACACCACCAGCAGCAGCAGCAGCAGCTGCAGCAAACCCCACCGCAGGGTTTGGACAGATGAGCTTCCCCTCCTGCCCCTCGAGGCCTCTCATCCAATCGAGGGGTTCAACAAATATACTTGTACAGGATAGAGGGGGGGCCCCCAGAAGGGGGGCCCCCTGAAGGGGGGCCCCCAGAGCGGGGGCCCCCAGAGGGGCCCCCTTGGGGGCCCCATGAGGGGCCCCCTTAGGTTGGTGATGCTGTACCTGGGTCTCATAGAAAAGCTTGTGGCGGCAGCATCTGCAAGCAGCAGCAGCAACAGCAGCAGCAGAAATAGCAGCAGCAGCAGCAGTAGTAGTAATAGCAGCAGCAGCAGCAGAAGAAGAAGTAGAAGCAGCAGCAGCAGCAGCAGCAGCAGCAGCAGCAGCAGCAGCAGCACAAAGAAGACACTCGGATGTTCGTGTGGGGGCAGCCAAGCATCTTTCTTTCAACGAGGGGTATCATAACAAACCCTAAACCCTAAACCCTAAACCCTAAATCCTAAACCCTAAACCCTAAACCCTAAACCCTAAACCCTAAACCCTAAACCCTAGTCAGAAACGCACCTACAACAATAAACAACACCTTCAGAAATCGGAGTTGCAGAAGAAGAGGGAAGAGAATGGGTGGTCTCCTCCTGCTGCTGTTGCTGCTGCTGCTGTTGCTGCTGCTGATGTTGCTGCTGCTGCTGTTGCTGCTGCTGCTGTTGCTGCTGCTGCTGTTGCTGTTCTTCGCCCTCCTTCGCAGGCTGCTGCTGCTGCTGCTGCTCCTGTTGCTGCTGCTGCTGCAGCATCCGAGGAGTGTCTATCATTGCTGTGCTGCTGCTGCTGCTGCTGCTGCTGCTGCTGCTGCAGCAAGGGCCCCTGCCGACTCCTTGCCAGGGGGGCTTGTGCTCGTCTGCTGCTGAAGATGCTGCTGCAGTCCTTCTGAGGTGTATATACACCCCGTTTGATTGTCCTTGACGCAGCAGCAACAGCAGCAGCAACAGCAGCAGCAGCAGCAGCAGCAGCAGCAGCAGCAGCTAGGTTTGTCGACAGTATTGCTGCTGCGTGTAGATACGCCCAAATAAATATAGAAACAATATAAATAAATAAATGTAAATATAAATTCGAATATAAATATAAATATAAATATTATTTTAAATATTTATATTAATTGTTTAGGGTTTAGGGTTTAGGGTTTAGGGTTTAGGGTTTAGGGTTTAGGGTTTAGGGTTTAGGGTTTAGGGTTTAGGGTTAGGTATCTAAAGACTCGGGCTGGGGGCCCCACCCTCTCGATTGTCTTCTCTTTCTTCTCTTTCTTTCTCTGTTTTTATATTTATTTTAATTTAATATATTATTATTTAATAAAATATAACATATAAATAAATATACTCTCTCATTTACGCTCAGGGGCCCCCATCGCAACCTCGAGGCACAACGGGGGGCCCCCCGATCCTATCAGCGTTGCTGCTGCTGCGGAAGGAGCAGCACTGGTTCTAGCAGCAGCAGCAGCAGCAACAGCAGCAGCACAGCAGCAGCCGCAACAGCAGAAGGAGCAGCAGCAGCAACAGCAGAAGGAGCAGCAGCAACCGCAGCAAAAACAACAGCAACAACAGCAGCAGCAGCAGCAGCAGCAGCAGCAGCAGCAACAGAAGGTTTCTCTTAGAGTGTGCTGCAGGAGAGGCAGCAGCAGCAGCAGCAGCAGCAGCACAGCCAGCAGCAGGATCAGCAGCAGCAGCAGCAGCAACCGCCTCAACAGTACCATCATCATCAGCACCAACAGCAACAGCAACACCAGCAACAGCAGCAGCAACAGCAGCAGCAACAGCAGCAGCAACAGCAGCAGCAACAGCAGCAGCAGCAGCAGCATATAAGGATTTGAAAGATGACGACTACTATCACCGCCCAGGTAAGTTTTCTCTTTGCTGTATTCCCTCATTATTAACAAAGGGGGGCCCCCAGGGGGCCCCCTTCTTGTTGTTAGGGGCCCCCCACCAACGCCTCCTTTGACCTGCTGCTGCTGCTGCTGCTGCTGTTGCTGCTGCTGTTGCTGTTGCTGCTGCTGCTGCTGTTGCTGCTGCTGCTGTTGCTGCTGCTGCTGTTGCTGCTGCAGCTGCTTGGGTGCCACCGTCTGTCTGTGCCTCCTTCTCTTCACATCTTCTGTGACGGCCCTCGCCTCCTCATTAACGCAGGCGAGAACGTTCAGCGGTGAGCCTAGCTAGCTGGCTAGCTAGCTAGCTAGATAGTTAGATAGGTAGATAGATAGACAGCTAGATAGATAACCGTATGCAGGGATAGAGATGCTGCTTGATAGATAGAGAGGAGTAGAGGAACCGAAGGGCGGAGCCTAGCTAGCTATAGCTAGCTCGTCAGCTAGCCATATGTAGCTAGCTAGCTAGCTAGCTAGCCTCATATCTATATATATAGCTACCTAGCTACCTAGCTAGCTAGCTAGCTACTATGCTTCTCTGTCTATCTGGTGATGTCTTGTTATGTATGCATACGTAGCTAGGTAGGCCTCCAGCTAGCTAGCTAGCTAGCTAGTTATCTATCTATCTATCTAGCTATCTAGCTAGCTAGCTGGGCTCAGGGAAGATGATAAGAGACAGCTCTGTCTCCTCTTCTTATAATTACCTCCTCCTGCAGGATTTGCTGCTGCTGCTGCACTCGTCGTCAGCAGCAGCAGCTGCTGCAGCAGCCTAAGGATCATCATCAACATAAACAGCAGCAGCAGCAGCAGCAGCAGCAGCAGGAGCAGCAGCAGCAGCAGCAGGAGGAGGAGTCTGTGTATTGTTTGGTGTGTCTGTACAGCTATCACCTAGAGAAGAAGCTGCATATACACCGCATCAGCGACATCCTGTTGACTTCACTGTCTCCTGCTGCAACAGCAGGCTTAGTTGGTTTGCTGCTGTCTCTTGAGGGGACAGGAGCAACAACAGTAACGCTGTGGGGCCCCCACCGCCTCAGGCAGATGCTGCAGCTAGCCATGAGCTCCTTCGCAGGACTGTAAGACTACAGCTAGCTAGCTAGCTAGCTAGCTAGCTAGCTAGCTAGTTAGCTAGCTGGCTGGTTGGTTGGCTGGCTAGCTGGCTAGCTAGTTACCTAAACGGATTGCTATCTATCTAGCTAGCTGACTGACTAGCTAGTTGTCTAAACATATTGCTAGCTAGCTAGCTAGCTAGCTAGCTAGCTATCTAAACAGATAGACAGATAGCTAGAGAGCTTGCTGCTGATCTTGCTTATCATGTCGAGGCTACACCAGCAGCAGCACCAGCAACAGCAGCACTAGCAGCAGCACCAGCAACAGCAGCATTAGCAGCAGCAGCAGCAGCAGCAGCGGCAGCAGCAGCAGCGGCAGCAGCAGCAGCAGCAGGAGCAGCAAGGTGTGCTTGTTTGCTGCAGCAAGAACCTCGAGATAAACTACAGACTGATGGGGCCCCCCGAGCCTCCCTCCTCTTTATTAGGAAGCCCCTTCTGTACGGACGGCGTATGTAAGGGGACATGCCGCCACAAGAGCAGCAGCAGCAGCAGCAGCAGCAACAGCAGCAGCAGCAGCAGCAGCAGCAGCAAGGGACCCCGCACGTGTGCCTGCTCCTACGGCCCCTCCGTCAAGGGGACAGCTAGTGGCGTCCCTATCGAGGCTTTCTTCCTACCCCACAGCAGCAGACTGCAGCAGCAGATGCAGCAGCAGCAGCAGCAGCAAAATGGGGTTAACCCTCTACTGGAAAGCAGTAGCAGCAGCAGCAGCGAGGCCAATAGCAGCTGTAGCAGCAACGACAGCGACAGCAGCAGCAAGGCCACACCTGCGGGCCTCTCTAACGAAGAAGCAGCAACAGCAGCAGCAGCAGCAGCAGATGCAGCAGCAGCAGCAGATGCAGCAGCAGCAGCAGCAGGCGCAGCAGCAGTGACCCCTGATGACGATTCTAACGCCAAGCGACGCAGGCTGGAGCAGGATGTAGGTTGCTGCTGCTGCCGCTGCTGCTGCTGTTGTTGCTGCGTTATTTGCTGCTGCAGTAGCTGCTGCTGCTGCTGCTGCGTTGCTTACTCTGTTGCTGCTGCTGCTTGTGCTGTTTTTTGGTGTCTCCACGCCTGCTGCTGCTGTGGCTTTCCTGCTTCCGATGGAGAAGCTGCTGCTGCTGTTGCTGTTGCTGCTGCTGCTGTTGCTGCTGCTGCTGTTGTTGTTGCTGCTGCTGCTGCTAGTTTGGCAGCTAAAGGAAATAAGTTGCTGCTGCTGCTGCTGGTGCTGCTGCTGCGGTTAACTCGGCGTCTGCACCGTGCTGCGTATAGGATGAGGACGGAGGGGAGGCCTCAACAGCAGCAGCAGAAGCAGCAGCAGCAGCAGCATCATCATCATCAACAGCAGCATCAGAAGCAGCATCAGCATCAACAGCAGCAGGGACAGGAGAAGCAGCAGCAGACGCAGCAGACATCAGCAGCAGCAGACTAGCAGCAGCACAAGCAGCTCTCTACAACGAGAGTGGAGACACATCAGACTGTCTCCTTCTGCTGCTCAAATCTCCTACTATTCAGGGCAAATTTAATCCTGAGAAGGCAAAGGCGCTAGGGGTTAGAAACCCCTTCAATACTGTCTCCTTATTCTACTGTCTCCTTATTCTACTGTCTCTCCGTATTCTACTGTCTCCTTAGTCTACTGTCTCCTTATTCTACTGTCTCCTTACTCTACTGTCTCCTTACTCTACTGTCTCCTTACTCTACTGTCTCCTCATACACTGTCTCCTTATTCTGCTGTCTCGTTATTCTGCTGTCTCCTTATATACTGTCTCTTTATTCTTCTGTCTCTCCGTATTCTGCTGTCTCCTTATTCTACTGTCTCCTTATTCTGCTGTCTCCTCATTCTGCTGTCTCCTTACTCTACTGTCTCCTTACTCTACTGTCTCCTTGCTCTACTGTCTCCTTGCTCTACTGTCTCCTTATTCTACTGTCTCCTTAGTCTACTGTTTCCTTATTTTGCTGTCTCCATATTTTACTGTCTCCATATTTTACTGTCTCCTTATTCTACTGTCTCCTTACTCTACCGTCTCCTTATTCTACTGTCTCCTTATTCTACTGTCTTCCTATTCTACTGTTTCCTTATTCTACTGTCTCCTTATTCTACTGTCTCCTTATTCTGCTGTCTCCTCGTATACTGTCTCTCCTTATTCTACTGTCTCCTTATTCTGCTGTCTCCTTATTCTTCTGTCTCTCCTTATTCTACTGTTTGTCTCCTTATTCTACTGTCTGTCTCCTTACTCTGCTGTCTGTCTCCTTATTCTGCTGTCTGTCTCCTTAATCTACTGTCTCCTTATTCTACTGTCTCCTTATTCTACTGTCTCCCTATTCTTCTGTCTCCTTCTGTCTCCTTCTTTCTTCTTCTGTCTCCTGCTCTGTATTTACTGTCTCCTTCTCTCTCCTTACTCTCACCTCCCTAACACCCCACACAAGCTAGCTATCGAGTCTGACTGTCTCCTCCTCTACAGACAAGCACACACATCAAAGACACAATAATAAAAGAGAAACATTAATAGATTAAAAAATAATATACATACATATATGTATATATATATGTATATATATATATATACATATATATATATATATATATATACATATGTATATATATATATAGTTATCCTTCTATTTATTTATTCATCTATCTATTTATTAATTTATTAATTTATATATTAATATATATATATATATATTTATATTTATATTTATATTTATATTTATATTTATATTTATATATTAATTTGTGTGTATAGATAGAGCCAGGTCCGGTGTATGGACAGCTGAAGCGTGGGGAAGCCATAAAACTCTCTGACGGCCGCATAATCAAATCTTCTGATGTTTGTAATAAACCCGAGAAGGGAAAAGTATACGCCTTCCTAGAAATACAAGAAATCAAACAAATACAAATAGCGGTAACTGTTAGATCTAGTTTAGATTAGAGGGGAGACATACTGATGGTGCTGCTGGTGCTGCTGGTGCTGCTGTTGCTGCTGTTGCTGCTGCTGGTGGTGCTGCTGCTGCTGGTGGCGGTGGTGGTGCTGCTGCTGCTGGTGGTGGTGGTGTTGCAGGAAGGGAGCTGATGGTGATGATGCTGATAGATTGTTGTGCTGCTGCTGCTGCTGCTGCTGCTGCTGTTAGATGTGCTGCTGCTGCTGCTGATGATGATGATGGTCGAACTGCTGCTGCTGCTGCTGATAGAAGTGCTGCTGCTGCTGCTGCTGCTGATAGAAGTGCTGCTGCTGCTGCTGCTGCTCGTGTAGATTTCTTGTTTTCTAGTTTTTGTTTTAGTTGAATTCGTTAAAGAAGGAGAAGGAGAGACAGCAGAAAGTTTTAAAGAGTTAGGGTGTATAGGCAGGTCTAATTTGATAGAAAATTGAGGTGTATAGGCAGGTGTATACGCAGACATAGTATATCAAGAGAGACAGAGACAGAGACAGATAAAGAGAGAGACAAGGAGACAGAGACAGAGACAGATAAAGAGAGAGAGAGACACAGAGGAGAAACAGAGAGACAAAAGGAGAGGAAGAGAGGAGACAGCCATTATATTTATTTGTCTCTGTTTATATTTTTAGATAAATTGTTTTAAGTCTTCGTCTACAGAAGAACTCGCCGCTGTCTTTCACTTTTCTTCTCTACGGGTGAGGGGTCTCCTGTCTCCTTTTATCTTTATCTGTCTCCCTCTATCATTTTCTGTCTCCCTCTATCATTATCTGTCTCCCTCTATCTTTATCTGTCTCCCTCTATCTTTATCTGTCTCCCTCTATCTTTTTCTGTCTCCTTTTGGTTTTATCTGTCTCCTTTTATATTTTTCTGTCTCCTTTTATCTTTTCCTGTCTCCTTTTGTTTTTATCTGTCTCCTTTTGTCTCCTTCTTCCTCTCTCCTCTCTCTCTCTCTTCCTCTCTTCTTATCTCTATCTCTCTGTCTCTCTCTGCCTTTCTCTCTGTCTCTGTCTCCCTCTCTCTGTCTCTCTCTGTCTCTCTCTGTCTGTCTCTGTCTCTCTCTGTCTCTCTGTCTGTCTGTCTCTCCCTCTCTCTCCGTCTCTCTGTCTCTCTCTGTCTCTGGCTCTCTCTGTCTCTCTCTGCCTCTCTCTGTCTCTCTCTCTGTCTCTGTCTCCCTTTCTCTGTCTCTCTCTGTCTCTCTCTGTCTCTCTCTGTCTCTGTCTCTCTGTCTCTCTCTCTGTCTCCTCTTATGTTTTAGTTATTAATTAAAAAGGAAGAGACAGTTTATTCGCGCCTTCACTGTCTCCTTCTTTGTCTGTCTCCTTCGGGTGTCTCTGCAGCTCGTACAAACAAAAGAATATGCTGCTCTAATTGCTGCTTTCTCCTCTCCAAATACAAAACATATCTTCTGTAACCGGTAAATAAATATAAATATAAATATAAATAGAAATATAAATATAAATATAAATATAAATATAAATAGAAATAGAAATAGAAATAGAAGTAGAAATAGAAATAGAAATATAAATATAAATAGAAATAGAAATAGAAATAGAAATAGAAATAGAAATAGAAATAGAAATATGAAATAGTAGTAATAATAATAATATATAAATATTTAAAAAAATAAATAAAATAATAAATAAAACAAGTTAAAAATAATAAATAAAAATAAATAAAAATAAATAAATAAATAATAAATAAAAATAAGAAAATAGAGCTGTACTAGCAGCAATACACAACATCCTATCGTTCTCCCTCACAACAGGGGGCCCCCCATGGGGCCCCCTTAGAGGGTTCTTTAGAGGGGGGGGGCCCCCATGGGGGCCCCCTAGAGGGTTCTCTAGGGGGCCCCTTAGAGGGTTCTGTAGGGGGCCCCCTAGAGAACCCCCTAAAGAACTTGAGAGGCTTGGGGATAGGGCTGATGCTGCTGTTGCTGCTGTTGCTGTTGCTGCTGTAGCTGCTGCTGCTGTTGCTGCTGCTGCTGTTGCTGCTGCTGTTGCTGCTGCCGTTGCTGCTGCTGTTGCTGCTGCCGTTGCTGCTGCTGTTGCTGCTGCTGTTGCTGCTGCTGTTGCTGCTGCTGTTGCTGTTGCTGCTGCTGTTGCTGCTGCCGTTGCTGCTGCTGTTGCTGCTGCTGTTGCTGCTGCTGTAGTTGTAAGAAGGGGACAGCGGTTGGCAGTGTTTGCCAGTTTGCATGCATGCACTCAATTCTAGTGCTGCTGCTGCTGCTGCAGCAGCAGCAGCAGCCACAACAACAGCAGCAGCAGCAGCAACATCAGCAGCAGCAGCAACAGCAGCAACAGCAGCAGCAGCAGGGTGTTTTATTTGTTCTGTCTCTCAGGTCTGACAGCGATGACGTTCGCTTCGCCTTCTCGCATGCAGCCCGTTTAACGTATTTGCTGCACTCTCTTATGCCTCCTCTCTTCCCCCGAAGGGTTGAGGGGGCCCCCCCCTTCAAGGGGGCCCCCCCCTTCAAGGGGGCCCCCCTATCTGCTGCTGCTCTCGGGTGTACAGAGGAGGCCCTCGTTAACATTCAACCTATGCAGAAGCTTTGGCTGTCTCCTCCCTCAAAAGTAATTCTTGTCTTGTATTTGTTTTTTTTTTATCTGTCTCTACTTCTTGTGTTGTCTCTGTCTCTCTCTTTCTATCTGTCTCTAAATTGTGTCTCTGTCTCTCTTTCTATCTGTCTCTACTTCTTGTGTTGTCTGTGTCTCTCTCTTTCAATCTGTCTCTAATTACTGCCTGTGTTGTTTTTTCTATCTGTCTCTACTTCCTGTGTTGTCTCTGTCTCTCTCTTTCTATCTGTCTCTAAATTCTGTCTCTCTCCCTCTGTCTCTGTGTCTCTAATTATTGTCTGTCTCTCTTTCTATCTGTCTCTACTTCTTGTGTTGTCTTTGTCTCTCTCTTTCAATCTGTCTCTAATTATTGTCTTTGTTTTTTTTATTTGTTTCTGTTTGTTGTCTTTGTCTTCTCTTGTTTATCTGTCTCCTTTCTGTCTTTTCTGTCTCTTCTCTCTCTCTCTCTCTCTCTCTCTCTCTCTCTTCATCTTCTTTCCTCTGTCTCTAATTGCTCTGTCTCCTGTGTCTCCGTCTGTCTCTCCTTCTCTGTCTCCTACATTTATAAACTGTCTCCTTTCTTCTGTAGCATCATACACCTAAGACTTGCTGCAGGGGGCCCCCCCACCTCCCTCAGGGCACGGGGGCCCAGGGGCCCCCACCCTTGGGCCCCCCTGGGGGCCCCTTCAACTCCCATAGGGGCCCCCTGGCCTCTCATAGGGGCCCCCTGGACCCTCTTAGGGGCCCTCTGGACCCTCCTAGGGGCCCCCGCCCCCTGTACCCTTATAGGGGCCCCCCCCTCGCCTCCTGTACCCTTATAGGGGGGCCCCCCCTCCCCCTGTACCCTTATAGGGGCCCCTTGTTAGTTTTTGTTTTTTCTTCAGGACTTCGTTGACGCTAGCGGGCCTCCAGCTGAGCCTCCAGTCAACAGCTTTGAGGTAAGGAGACAGAGAAGGAGACAGTAGGATTCTGGGGTGTATAGACAGCAGGAAGAGAGAAAGAGACAGTTAGAAAGGAGACAGATACAGCACCTGTA
>OY986946.1:5647553-5655053 GCA_963920595.1 Eimeria praecox | reverse complement strand
CGAGTGGTGCTGCTGCTGCTGCTGCTGCGAGAGCTCGTGCTGCGGTTGCTCCTCATGCTGCTGCTGCTGTGGCTTCTTAGGCTTCTGCTGCTGCGAGTGCTCGTGCTGCTGCTGTTGCTCTTGCTGCTGCTGCTGCTGCTCTTGCTGCTGCTGTTGCTGTCTCTGTTGCCTTAATATATTTCACAAGCTATGTCGGCTTTCCCTTGGCTTCGGCCCTTCCATCCTTCCTACACCCTAAACCCTAAACCCTAAACCCTAAACCCTACAGGCGTGAAGGGTATCTGAGCATACAGTTAGAGATTGAGGGTTTATTGTTTCGAGTTTAGGGTTTAGGGTTTATTGTTTAGGCCTTAGGGTTTATTTATTGTTTATTGTTCATTGTTTACTATTTACTATTTAGGGTTTACGGTTTAGGGTTTAGGGTTTAGGGTTTAGGGTTTAGGGTTTAGGGTTTAGGGTTTGGGGTGTATGTGCAGGTGGATCACATTCCTGATTCGTTCGGTGTCCGTTTAGATTTTTTCGATATTTCTCTGACATTCTCTGGAGACACTCGCCCGTCTACACAGTTATTTGCTTTAGCGAGAGATACATCTCTTCTCCTTCATGAAGGTGAGGCGAGAGAGCATGCTGCTGCTGCTGCTGATGCTGCTCCTGCTGCTGCTGCTGCTGCTGGAGCAGCAGGAGCAGCAGCAGACGCAGCAGCAGCACCAGCAGCAGCAATAGCACCAGCAGCAGCAGTAGCAGCAGCAGCAGTAGCAGTAGTAGCAGTAGCAGCAGTAGCAGCAGCAGCAGCAGACCGAAGAGTGTTAGTGGCGTTGACTTGATGGCTTTTGTTTAAATTTATTTTATCTCAGTTTATATTTTATTTGAAGTCTCTCCTCTCTCTCTCCCTCTCTCTCTCTCTCTCTCTCTCTCTCTCTCTCTCTCTATATATATATATATATATATATATATATATATATATATATATATATATATATATATATATATATATATATATATGAGACAGTTTGTCTTTCTGTCTCCTTTGTCTTTAATTGTTGTTTGACTCGAATACATACAAGGCCTGCAGACCTCATCCTCTGTCTCCTTTTATTTATCTGTCTCCTTTTATTTTTTATCTGTCTCCTTTTATTTTTTATCTGTCTCCTTTCATTTTTTATCTGTCTCCTTTTATTTTTTATCTGTCTCCTTTTATTTTTTATCTGTCTCCTTTTATTTTTTATCTGTCTCCTTTTATTTTTTATCTGTCTCCTTTTATTTTTTATCTGTCTCCTTTTATTTTTTATCTGTCTCCTTTTATTTTTTATCTGTCTCCTTTTATTTTTTATCTGTCTCCTTTTATTTTTTATCTGTCTCCTTTTATTTTTTATCTGTCTCCTTTTATTTTTTATCTGTCTCCTTTTATTTTTTATCTGTCTCCTTTTATTTTTTATCTGTCTCCTTTTATTTTTTATCTGTCTCCTTCTGTCTCTTATTTGTTTTATTCTTTCTCTTCATTATCTTCTTCTGTCTTAGTTGTTTTTTTTCTGTCTCTTCTTTGTCTCCTTTTATTTTGTATCTGTCTCCTTCTGTCTCTTCTCTGTCTCCTCTCATCTGTCTCCTTCTGTCTCTTCCTCTGTCTCCTTCTGTCTTTTATCTGTCTCTCTCTGTCTCTTCTCTGTCTCCTTCTGTCTCTTCCTCTGTCTCCTTCTGTCTTTCCTCCTGTCTCTCTCTGTCTCTTCTCTGTCTCCTTTTGTTTGTCTCCTTCTGTCTCTTCCTTCTCTCTTTCTGTCTCTTCTCTGTCTCCTTTCAATTCTTTGTGTTTGTCTATCTATCTTTTATTATTTTATTCTTTTGCTTCTGTCTCCTCCTGTCTCCTCCTGTCTCCTCCTGTCTCCTCCTGTCTCCTTCTGTCTCCTCCCGTCTCCTCCCGTCTCCTTCTGTCTCCTCCTGTCTCCTCCTGCCTCCTCCTGTCTCCTTTTATATCTATTAGTTGTGTGTCTCCTCCTGTCTCTTAGTGTCTCCTCATGTCTCCTTCTGTCTCTGTCTCCTTAACTTGTGTGTAGCTACCTTCGAAGACTGTCTCCTTTCTGAGGCCATAGAAAAAAAACATTCTGCGATCGGAGAAGTTATCAAAGGAGGTACATATATATATATATATATATATATATATATATATATATATATATACAGAGGGAGAGAGAGGGAGATATAGATATAGATATATAGTTATAGATATAGATATAGATATAGATATAGATATAGATATAGATATAGATATAGATATAGATATAGATATGTAGGGTGGCCTGGCTTGCCTTAGCAGTTAAGGAGACTGTCTCCTCCGTGGAGGAGACAGAGACAGGAGGGGCTGTCTCTTCAGCTGCCGCTCTGCCTGCTGTCTTGCAAACCCTAGGGTTTAGGGTTTAGGGTTTATGGTCTAGGGCTTAGGGTCTAGGGTTTAGGGTTTAGGGTTTAGGGTTTAGGGTTTAGGGTTTGTGTTTGCAGCTGCTGAGTGTGGCTGTAAGAGTCTCGTGCTAACTCACTTCAGTCAGCGATATCCTCAGGTAGGTATATACTGTCTCCTGTCTCTGTCTCTGTCTCTGTCTCCTTCTGTCTCTGTCTCTGTCTCTGTCTCCTTCTGTCTCTGTCTCTGTCTCTGTTTCCTTCTGTCTCTGTCTCTGTCTCCTTCTGTCTCTGTCTCTGTCTCTGTCTCCTTCTGTCTCTGTCTCTGTCTCCTTCTGTCTCTGTCTCTGTCTCTGTCTCTGTCTCTGTCTCTGTCTCCTTCTGTCTCTGTCTCTGTCTCCTTCTGTCTCTGTCTCCTGTCTCCGTCTCTGTCTCTGTCTCTGTCTCCTGTCTCTGTCTCTGTCTCCTTCTGTCTCTGTCGCTGTCTCTGTCTCCTTCTGTCTCTGTCTCTGTCTCTTTACTGTCTCCTTCTGTCTCTGTCTCTTTACTGTCCCCTTCTGTCTCTGTCTCTTTACTGTCTCCTCTCTATGTCTCCTCTCTCTCCTCTGTCTCTTGACTGTCTCCTTCTGTCTCTGTCTCTTGACTGTCTCCTTCTGTCTCTGTCTCTTGACTGTCTCCTTCTGTCTCTGTCTCTTGACTGTCTCCTTCTGTCTCTGTCTCTTGACTGTCTCCTTCTGTCTCTGTCTCTTTACTGTCTCCTCTCTATGTCTCCTCTCTCTCCTCTGTCTCTTGACTGTCTCCTTCTGTCTCTGTCTCTTGACTGTCTCCTTCTGTCTCTGTCTCTTGACTGTCTCCTTCTGTCTCTGTCTCTTGACTGTCTCCTTCTGTCTCTGTCTCTTGACTGTCTCCTTCTGTCTCTGTCTCTTTACTGTCTCCTCTCTATGTCTCCTCTCTCTCCTCTGTCTCTTGACTGTCTCCTTCTGTCTCTGTCTCTTGACTGTCTCCTTCTGTCTCTGTCTCTTGACTGTCTCCTTCTGTCTCTGTCTCTTGACTGTCTCCTTCTGTCTCTGTCTCTTGACTGTCTCCTTCTGTCTCTGTCTCTTGACTGTCTCCTTCTGTCTCTGTCTCTTGACTGTCTCCTTCTGTCTCTGTCTCTTGACTGTCTCCTTCTGTCTCTGTCTCTTGACTGTCTCCTTCTGTCTCTGTCTCTTTACTGTCTCCTCTCTCTGTGTCTGTCTCTTTACTGTCTCCTCTCTCTGCCTCTCTACTGTCTCCTTCTGTCTCCTACTTACTGTCTCCGTGTGTCTCTCTCTTTACTGTCTCCTGTCTCCTGTCTGTCTCCTTTTGTCTTTTTATTGTCTCCTGTCTCCTCTCCCTCTATTCTGTCTCCTCTCTGTCTCCTCCTGCCTCCTCGCCCCCCTTTGCTGTCTCCTCTCCCTTTATTATGTCTCTCTCTGTACTGTCTCCTTCTCTCTCTCCTCTGTCTCTCTCATTGCTGTCTCTCTACTCTCTCTTTACTGTCTCTCTTTACTACTGTCTCTTCCTGTCTCTTCTGTCTTTCTTCTGTGTCTCCCCTGTGTCTCTCTCCTCTGTCTCTCTTCTCTGTCTCTCTCCTCTGTCTCTCTTCTCTGTCTCTCTCCTCTGTCTCTCCCTTCTATCTTATCTCTGTCTCTCCTCTCTGTCTCTCCTCTGTCTGTCTCCTCTGTCTCTTCTTTCCTTTTTTCTCTGCATGCATTTGTCTCTAGTTTGGAGTGTATAGGGAGGTCTCGGTATAAGTACACTAACAACTAATAATATATATTTATTTTTTTTATATTAATGTTGTATATTATTTTATTTTATTTTATTTTATTTTATTTTATTTTATTTATATTTAATATATTTTATATCTTTTTTGTCTCCTTCTTCAGCTCCCTCACCTCTCAACAACAGATAAGGGTCCCTCTCATCTGTCTCCTCTCCCCTTTAATTTATTATATGCTTTTGATGGCCTCACTATCCCTCTCCGTAATGTGTCTCTTCTCTCTCCTTGTTTTAAATTACTTCCTTCTGTTATAGAGAAAGTATTTCCTCTCTCACATGATTCAAACAATCATTCTTAAACAAACAAAACAAATTTTTAAAAAAATTAATAAACAAACTATCAACCAAACACCCAACAGGGGCCCCCTTATCCCTTAAGAGAGGGGCCCCCTTATCCCTTATAGAGGGGCCCCCTAATCCCTTAAGAGAGGGGCCCCCTTATCCCTTAAGAGAGGGGCCCCCTTATCCCTTATAGAGGGGCCCCCTTATCCCTTATAGAGGGGCCCCCTTATCCCTTATAGAGGGGCCCCCTTATCCCTTATAGAGGGGCCCCCTAATCCCTTAAGAGAGGGGCCCCCTTATCCCTTATAGAGGGGCCCCCCAATTCCCTGACAAAGGGGCCTCCCTAATCGCTTAGGAAAGGGGCCCCCTAATCCCGTACAAGGGGGCCCCCAAATCCCTTAACAGAGGGGCCCCCCAACTCCCTGACAAGGGGGCCCCCCTAATCCCTTAGGAGAGGGGTCCCCTAATCCCGTACAAGGGGGCCCCCAAATCCCTTAAGAGAGGGGCTCTATAAACCCCTTACAAGGGGCCCCCCGAAATCCCTTACAAGGGGGCCCCCATATTCCTTAGGAAAGGGGCCCTCAATCCCTTACAGGGGCCCCCTCATCCCTTAGGAGAGGGGCCCTATAAACCCCTTACAAGGGGCCCCCCCAAACCCCTTACAAGGGGGCCCCCAAACCCCTGAGTTGGGGGGGGCCCCCAAAGCCCTTAAGACAGGGGCCCCCAAATAACTTAGGGGAGGGCCAAATCCCTTAGGGGGCCCCCAAACCCCTTACAAGGGGGCCCTCAGGCCCTTAGGAGGGGGCCCCTCAACCTCTTAATAGGGGGCCCCCAAAGCCGTTAAGGGGCCCCCTCACGCACAATAGCAGCAGCAAGGGGCCCCCTGCTACTCCAAGACACCTAAGGGGGCCCCCAGAGGCCCAGGGGGGGCCCTTGAAGGTCTAGAGAACCTGAAGGGGGGCCCTAACAACTCAAGAACAGCTAAGGGGCCCCCTAACGATATAATATTATCTTAGGGGGGCCCCCCTTATTCGTTGAGGTCAGGAAAGTCAAGGGGCCCCTAGAGAGATAAGGGGGGGCCCCCCACGGGCTGAGAGTATTTGAGTATGATAAGTTTTCGAGACAAGTTTGTTGTTTAATTTAAAACAATTAAATACAGAAGTAGTTTAGGAGAAGAGTTTAATATAATTAAAGACAATAAGAAACAATTCGAGTTATACTAAGTAAATTATATATAATAAAGCACAATTAAAATAAATTATATATATATATATATATATATATATATATATATATATATATATATATATATATATATATATATATATATATGTCTATATAATATTTAATATTATATATTAGATATATTTAATATATAATTGTAAAGACAAACAAATACAAACAAGTAGAGCCAAGAAAAACTAAATATAATAAAATATAATTAGAGACATCTAAAGACACCTTAAGACAAGTAGATACACTTAAATATAATTAAATATAATTAAATATAATTAGATATAATTAAATATAATTAAATATAATTAAATATAATTAAATATAATTGAAGACAAACAAATACAATTAAGAGACAGTCAAAGACAAGAGATGAAAGCAATATATCCCTCACAAAAACATAATAAAAAACACAGCATTAACATTAGAGGACACAGTTGTAGAGGAGACAGATATTAAATTAAATTGAGGAGACAGATAATGAGATGAGAGGCCCTCTTCTTCTTTTATTAAACTGTCTGTCTCTCCTTCTGTCTCCTTTCTGTTTGTAGAGACAGAGAAGAAGAAGCAGACATACGTGTCTCCAGCTACAGACAGAGTATACCTCCTTTAGACTCACAGAAACACACCCCCTGTCGTGGGTAGCTAGCTGTAGCTAGCTAGCCAACTGTAGCTAGCTAGCTCGATAGCTAGCTAGATAGATAGGTAGATGTAGCTAGCTAGATAGCTGTTCGTAGGCTATCTCCTAGAGAAGAGAAAGAAGAAAGAAAGCTGATGTCGTTATCAACGAGAGAAGCTCCGAACAGCCAGCTAGCTAGCTAGCTAGCTAGCCACAGCTCTCGCGCTGTATATAGAATGACTAGGTAGTTGAGGGATAGATAGGTAGCCCCCGAATCAGTCAGCTAGCTATACCCTCCTCGGCTAGCTAG
This sequence comes from Eimeria praecox, assembly GCA_963920595.1. Taxonomy (NCBI): domain Eukaryota; phylum Apicomplexa; class Conoidasida; order Eucoccidiorida; family Eimeriidae; genus Eimeria; species Eimeria praecox. The sequence continues at coordinate 5,648,418 of OY986946.1, read as the reverse complement.
CGCCCCCTCACTCAGCTAGCTAGCTACTTCTTTAGGTAGCTAGCTAGCTATATATACCTGTTCAGCTATATCCGCAGGTAGGTGGATACACCTGCTATTAGAAAACTGTCTCCTCAGCTAGCTAGCTAGCCAGCTGGCTAGCTAGCTACTCTCTTATGTAGCTAGCTAGCTTCTTATGTAGCTAGCTACTCTCTTATGTGGCTAGCTGCTCTCGTATGTAGCTAGCTACTTTCTTATGTAGCTAGCTACTCTCTTATGTAGCTAGCTACTCTCTTAGGTAGCTAGCTACTCTCTTATGTAGCTAGCTACGGCTAGCTAGTCTACTAAGCGAGTACTAAGCCTACCTACCTACGGTTAGAGTAGTAGGTGTGTGTTTGATGGGGGTAGGTATATGAGAAGATATAAATATATAGTATAAATATATTTGAAACAATTAATATTAAAAGATTTAATTTAATATATTTAATAATATTGACAGTTATTATCTGAAAGAGAAGAAGAAAGAAAGAAAGAAAGAAAGAAAGAAAGAGAGAGAGTAGCTACGTCTGTTGGCTCCTGGCGTGGGGATGAGGGATGCTGCCAGGATATATATATATATATATATATATATATATATATATATATATATATAAATATATATAAATAATAATAAATACAATAAAACATTTACAATTATTTATTTAATTATATTTTTTAAATAAAAAAAAATAAATATTAAAACAAACAAGAAGAGGCGACGACAGTAAGTAGAGCTCAAGGTACACCGCAGGCATACACCGCCATCGTAGAGATATGCTGTATATTCTAATACGATATTCTACAATAATATAATAAAATAAACAAATATATTTAATTATATTTTAAA
>OY986946.1:5637553-5642553 GCA_963920595.1 Eimeria praecox | reverse complement strand
TATTTGCTGCAGCACGTGCGGCTCCGCAGCAGCAGAGCAGAGGCAGGTAGAGCAGCTAGAATATATCTGAGTTGTTTATAACTAAGACTGTGTAGATAAAGGGGAGATAGATTCTAAAGGGGAAGGGGAGGGTAGCTGTTAATAAATAAATATTAATAATTAATAATATTAATAATAATAAATAATAATACGTAATAATAAAATAAAGATATAACAACGGGGTTAGATACTTTGCAGCGGAGATTACAAAGGAAGAAACAATCAAGAAAACGAATTCAATGTCGCCCATGGATAGAAAATAAAAGAAGAAAGAAGAAGAGAGAGAAGAGAAGAAGAGAGAGAAGAAAAGAAGATAAACAAAGCTTCTATTCTTCTCTACATACTACTTCTATTTCATTGTTGTCTGTTTGTTTGGGCGGGGGTGTATGTATAGCTGCTATATACTTATATATATTGATAAATGTATATATATATATATATATATATATATATATATATATATATATATATATATATATATATGTATATATATATATATGTATAGAGATATAGATATAAATATATATACGGTATAGGACACAAACATGAGACACACACAGGCATAATACATGTATTTGAATATGTATGAAAGCTTCATACTCTAGCATTTCAGAACAGACTGCACGATATCTATCACGCTGTACGTACAAGAAAGTAGTGGCTATATGCATATTTAAAGGATATTTATTGTTTATTTTCAGATTATTTGCGGTGTATTTACTATTTAATTCATAAAAAGAATTCGAAAATAAAAACAATTCATAAATTTATATGGTTTCTTCAGCTTTCTTCTTCTAGCAGCTGCCCATACACCCGAAAGCCCAGAAACAACACAGTTGTTTTTCTTCATCAAACCAATAATTTTGAATGAAATCAATCAACAACTTCATTTATTTATTATTAATAATAATAATAAATAAATAAATAATAATTATTAAAATAATTCTAATAAAGAAGAAAAAACACCGCCGATATATATACACCTCAACACACACTGCCGCAGTTGAATGTTCAACAAGAAGAGAAGAGAAAATCTGAATCTGAACTCGTCATTCTCTTCTTTTTATGTTTATATATTTTTCTTCTTTTTCTTGTTTTTCTTTTCGATTTGAATTAAGGATAATATAATATAATTCAACTATTTATTTTATCGCATGCAAATTAGAAGATCAGCTCGGTTTCCCGTGCAACTTCGCTGCCAACATCGAATCTCATCATCATCATCGAGAGAAGAAAAGCAGAAAAGAAGAAGAAAATACAAATCTAATCCGCCATTCTTTTTTGATTTTATGAAGAAATATCAATTCTATTAATTGCAGGTTGTAAGAATTTATAAATAATATTATTTTGTAGCTCCTCACTCTCCTTCTCTCTCGTCATCATCACACCATCGCCTCCTCGCAGCAGCCAAAGTTGTAGCCTTCCCTCTTCTAATGAATTTTGAATACAAGAGAAAACTTTATTATTTTCTTTCTCTTGTTGTATTTGTTCTTCTTTATCTATATGCACATTATCATCATTATTATCTTCTTCTCCTTCTTCTTCTTCTTCGCTACTATCTTCGTGTCTATACACCTCAGGGAGAGGCTCAAAGCCACTCCTTCTTACCTCTTCAATCAATTCATTTACATTTTCTACTTCTACTGTACAGCCATCTTCATCTACTACCATCCCAGGTATCTTCCTCCATTTCTTTCTCTTCATGTAAAGACCTGCAGCAGCACCACCTTGTGTCTCTTGCTGCTGCTGCTGCTGGTTGCTGCAGCAACCAAAGAAGAGGCTGCTGCTGTTGCTGCTGTTCTTATTCTTCTTTCTTCTGTTCTTGTTACTTCTCTTAGCTGTCGCCTCGTTGCTTTCTACAGCTGCAGCACCACCGCAGCAGCAGCTACTGCTTCCCCCTGCTGCTGCTGCTGCTGCTGCTGCAGATGCGGCCTCTTCTTCCTGCTGCAGCATTTCTTCTTTGTCTTCCTCGTCCTTCTCCGCTTCTTCCGCTGTCTTCTCTTGCTCTTGTACATCTTCACCTACATCTTCTTCTTCTGAAGCAGCAGCAGCAGCAGCTGTTGCAGCAGCAGAAGCAGCAGCAGCAGCAGAAGGGGAAGCCAGCTCTCTAAATTTATCTGCAAGGCTTTTCTGTTCTTCTTCTATTCTGCTGCTAGCATTACTAGCAAGTCGTTCGAGTGTATGTGTCTTCTCTAGTGTCTTCTGTGCTGCTTCGTTGGCTGTATACACCTCATCAATTCTATCTTGTGCTGCTGTTCTTGTTGCTGCTGCTGCAGCCATATCTGCTGTTCTTGCTGCTGCTGCTGCTGTTGTTGCTGCTGTTTGTAAAGATGAAGCAGCAAGAGATAACAGCTCAGCCTCAAATCCTTTATTTGTTTGCTCTCTGTCTCCAACATCATCATCTTCTTCTTCTTTTTCTTCTCTTACCTCTCCTACAGCATTTTCTACATCGTCTCTACCAGCAGCAGCAGCAGCAGCTGTTGCTGCTGCTGCTGCAGCAGCAGCAGCAGCCTGCCTTCTAGCCTCCTTCTCTTTAAGCCGTTCTTCTCTATGGATTGAAGCCAAAGGCTCAGGCAGCTTCACTCTCCCCCCCAATTCCTCGAAGAGCCGAACAGATAAGAGAGAGGTAGCAGCAGCAGCATCAAGAGATTGCAGCACTAACACAGACAAATGCTGCTGCTGCTGCTGTTCTTGTTGTTGTTGCTGCTGCTGCTGTTGCTGCTTCTCATCCCTATCCCCAGTTTCACCTATCGTCCCTACCACCTCCTGCTGCAGCTCCTGCTGCTGCAGCTCCTGCTGCTGCTGCTGCTGCTGCTGCTGCTGCTGCTGCAGCAACGCCTGCTCAGCCCTCTTTCTATGCAGCAGCCTACACCAGTCTCTAATACTAAAGGGCTCCCGCGAATCTTTAAGGATGGGGCGCCTCAGCCACAACACATCTTGCTGTGTAGCTTCAAGCCCTCGTATAAGGTCAGCAGTCCTGCTGCTGCTGCAGTAGCAGCTGCTGCTGCAGCTGCTGCTGCTGCTGCACCAGCCGCTGCTGCTGCTGTTGTGGGGTTTCTGCTGTACCAAAACACCGCTCCGACGGTCTACTGCTGCTGCTGCTGCTGCTGCTGCTGCTGTATCTGCTGCTGCTGTATCTGCTGCAGCACCCCCCCAAGGCCAAGCTATCCAGCTCTTAATTTTATCTACAAGAGGCGGCGGTGTGTATGTCCTACAACATATATCTTCTTCTTCTATTTCTAGTAGAGGAGACAGAAGCACTAAACCTGCTAAGGGCACAGGCTTCTGTCGCACTACACGATGTGCTGCACCTATCTCTGCTGCTGCTGCTGCTGCTGCTGTCTCTCCCCCTATCTCATATGCTTCCTCTTCTTCTTCTTTTACTGCTTCCAAAGCACAACCAACAGCAGCAGCAACAGCAGTTGCTGCTGCTGCTGCAGCAGCAGCAGGAGCAGCAGCAGCTCTGCCGTCTACAGAGCCACGATGAGAGGTAGCTGTTGAGGCTGTCGTCGTCTTGTCTACTGTATCTATGAGGAGGAGTTGATGCTGCTTCTGCTGCTGCTGCTTCTGCTGCTGCTGCTGCTGCTGTTGCTGCTGTTGCTGCTGCTGTTTGTCCTGTTCCTGTTCTTCAGCCTTCGCAGCAGCATTACCTGCTGCTACTGCTGCTGCTGCACCAGCAGCAGCAGCTGCTGCAGCAGCAGCAGCAGGCTTCGCAGCAGCAGCAGATGGTGCTGGTCGTCCTAGCAAGGCCTCTCTCGATAGTCTCTCTGCTGCTCTCAAAGCCAGCGTCGCTCCTATGTCTTCCCCACAAATAAATACAGGGAGAGATGTTTCGTTCGCTATTGACTGCAGCAACGTGCAGGCATCTGCTGCTATATCTTCGAAGCTTAGAGACACACACAACGACGACAGACCCCCTCCCCTGCTGCTGCTGCTGCTGCAGCTGGTGCTGCTGCAGCTGCAGCAGCAGGTCTGAATGCCATAGCCTTGTACGTCCATTGCTACTACTGTATAACCCTCCAATACAAATCTCTCTACCCACGATCCGCTATAACTAAGAGCGGGGCCAGCGGCTGTCTCTTCATCTTTGTATGAAGCTGATAGAGTTGTGGGGGCTCTCTCCTCTTCTTTATTTGCTGCTGCTGCTGCTGCTGCTGTTGCTCGTTGTGCTGCTGCTGCTGCTGCTGCTGCTCGTTGTGCTGCTGCTGCTGCTGCTTTCGGTGGCTGTAGCCCCTTCATATCCTCCATACTAAATTCTGATGATAAGAGATAGCTACTTGGCTTGAGAGAAGAAAGTGTGGGGGCGTCAGCTTCTATCTGCTGCTGCTGCTGCTGCTGCAGCAGCAGCAGACTTCCGTCGTCCTTAGAAAGAAGAGAAGACAGGGGAGATATTGCTCCTCCTCCTGCTGCTGCTGCTTCTGCTTCTGCTTCTGCTGCTGCTGCTGTCTTGTGAGAAGACGTCAAGGGTCTACAACATAATAATGATGGGCGCACTTCCTCCTCCTCACCCCACACCTCATCTCCTTCTTGCTGCTGCTGCTGCTGCTGCTGCAGCTGCAGCTGGGGGAGTGCATCAGCAGCATCTTCTGCTCCTGCTTCTGCTGCTGCTGCTGCTTCTGCTGCTGCTGCTGCTGCTGTGTGAGAGGGTTTGTTTGTAGGGTTGTTTCTTCGGGCGAGCCACTGCTGCAAGCAAGAACTGTGGGGCCCCTGCAGCAGCAATATAACAGCTTTAGGTTTATCTGCCTCCCACGTATAACAAGAGACAGGCATATCTCTGCTTCCTACGAAGCACCAAAGCTTAGGATTGCCCAATACATACAAAGGTAGATCGGGAGGAGATAGTTTGAACACATCACATAAACCTGAAGGCCCTCGAGATACAGGGCGGATGCCATGAGAAGGAGGGGGAGATAGAGAACAGCAACAAAACATCTTCAAGTAATCGGGAGACAGAAGAAAGA
>OY986946.1:5634740-5637353 GCA_963920595.1 Eimeria praecox | reverse complement strand
AAGGGGGCCTCCCTAATCGCTTAGGAAAGGGGCCCCCTAATCCCGTACAAGGGGGCCCCCAAATCCCTTAACAGAGGGGCCCCCCAACTCCCTGACAAGGGGGCCCCCCTAATCCCTTAGGAGAGGGGCCCCCTAATCCCGTACAAGGGGGCCCCCAAATCCCTTAAGAGAGGGGCTCTATAAACCCCTTACAAGGGGCCCCCCGAAATCCCTTACAAGGGGGCCCCCATATTCCTTAGGAAAGGGGCCCTCAATCCCTTACAGGGGCCCCCTCATCCCTTAGGAGAGGGGCCCTATAAACCCCTTACAAGGGGCCCCCCCAAACCCCTTACAAGGGGGCCCCCAAACCCCTGAGTTGGGGGGGGGGCCCAAAGCCCTTAAGACAGGGGCCCCCAAATAACTTAGGGGAGGGCCAAATCCCTTAGGGGGCCCCCAAACCCCTTACAAGGGGGCCCTCAGCCCCTTAGGGGGGGGCCCCTCAACCTCTGAAGAGGGGGCCCCCAAAGCCGTTAAGGGGCCCCCTCACGCACAATAGCAGCAGCAAGGGGCCCCCTGCTACTCCAAGACACCTAAGGGGGCCCCCAGAGGCCCACGGGGGGCCCTTGAAGGTCTAGAGAACCTGAAGGGGGGCCCTAACAACTCAAGAACAGCTAAGGGGCCCCCTAACGATATAATATTATCTTAGGGGGGCCCCCCTTATTCGATGAGGTCACGAGAGTCAAGGGGCCCCTAGAGAGATAAGGGGGGGCCCCCCACGGGCTCAGAGTATTTGAGTATGATAAGTTTTCGAGACAAGTTTGTTGTTTAATTTAAAACAATTAAATACGAAAGTAGTTTAAGAGAAGAGTTTGATCTAATTAAAGACAATAAGAAACAATTCAAGTTATATTAAATAAATTATATATAATAAAACAATTAAAATAAATAAAATATTCTCTATCTATACCTCTCCCTCACTCTCTCTCTCTCTCTCTCTCTCTCTCTCTCTCTCTCTATATATATATATATATATATATATATATATATATATATATATATATATATATATATATATATATATATATATATATATATATATATATAATTATGTATTAAATATAATTAAATATAATTGTAAAGACAAGCAAATACAAACACGTAAAGCTAAGAAAAACTAAATATAATTAAATATAATTAGAGAGACATCTAAAGACACCTTAAGACAAGTAGATACACTTAAATATAATTAAATATAATTAAATATAATTAAATATAATTAAATATAATTAAATACAAACAAATACAATTTAAGAGACAGTCAAGGACAAGAGATGAAAGCAATATATCCCTCACAAAAACATAATAAAAAACACAGCATTAACATTAGAGGACACAGTTGTAGAGGAGACAGATATTAAATTAAATTGAGGAGACAGATAATGAGATGAGAGGCCCTCTTCTTCTTTTATTAAACTGTCTGTCTCTTCTGTCTCCTTTCTGTTTGTAGAGACAGAGAAGAAGAAGCAGACATACGTGTCTCCAGCTACAGACAGAGTATACCTCCTTTAGACTCACAGAAACACACCCCCTGTCGTGGATAGCTAGCTGTAGCTAGCTAGCCAACTGTAGCTAGCTAGCTCGATAGCTAGCTAGATAGATAGGTAGATGTAGCTAGCTAGATAGCTGTTCGTAGGCTATCTCCTAGAGAAGAGAAAGAAGAAAGAAAGCTGATGTCGTTATCAACGAGAGAAGCTCCGAACAGCTAGCTAGCTAGCTAGCTAGCTGGCTAGCTAGCCACAGCTAACTAGCTAGCTTTGAGTAGCTAGCTAGCTAGCTAGCTAGCTAGCCACAGCTCTCGCGCTGTATATAGAATGACTAGGTAGTTGAGGGATAGATAGGTAGCCCCCGAATCAGTCAGCTAGCTATACCCTCCTCGGCTAGCTAGCGCCCCCCTCAGTCAGCTAGCTAGCTACTTCTTTAGGTAGCTAGCTAGCTATATATACCTGTTCAGCTATATCCGCAGGTAGGTAGATACACCTGCTGTTAGAAAACCGTCTCCCCAGCTAGCTAGCTAGCTAGCTAGCTACCTACTCTCTTATGTAGCTACCTACTCTCTTATGTAGCTACCTACTCTCTTATGTAGCTAGCTACCCTCTTATGTAGCTAGCTACTCTCTTATGTAGCTAGCTACTCTCTTATGTAGCTAGCTACTCTCTTAGGTAGCTAGCTACTCTCTTATGTAGCTAGCTACGGCTAGCTAGTCTACTAAGCGAGTACTAAGCCTACCTACCTACGGTTAGAGTAGTAGGTGTGTGTTTGATGGGGGTAGGTATATGAGAAGATATAAATATATAGTATAAATATATTTGAAACAATTAATATTAAAAGATTTAATTTAATATATTTAATAATATTGACAGTTATTATCTGAAAGAGAAGAAGAAAGAAAGAAAGAAAGAAAGAAAGAAAGAGAGAGAGTAGCTACGTCTGTTGGCTCCTGGCGTGGGGATGAGGGATGCTGCGAGGATAGCAGTTTCAAATAATATATATAAATAATAATAAATACAATAAAACATTTACAATTATTTATTTAATTATATTTTTTAAATAAAAAAAAATAAATATTAAAACAAA
>OY986946.1:5612240-5629740 GCA_963920595.1 Eimeria praecox | reverse complement strand
TAGGTAGGTTTAGATAGATCTAGACATAGATAGATAGAGATATAGATAGATAGAGATATAGATAGATAGATATAGAGATATAGAGATAGAGATACGGATATACAGATATATAGATACAGATATACCGATATAGATATACAGATATATGGATATATCTATAGATATATCTATATAGATATAGATGTCTACAGGAAGAGTCGAAAGGCCCTCTCGAGTGTAAGTATAGCTGCGTATTTGCTGCAGCACGTGCGGCTCCGCAGCAGCAGAGCAGAGGCAGGTAGAGCAGCTAGAATATATCTGAGTTGTTTATAACTAAGACTGTGTAGATAAAGGGGAGATAGATTCTAAAGGGGAAGGGGAGGGTAGCTGTTAATAAATAAATATTAATAATTAATAATATTAATAATAATAAATAATAATACGTAATAATAAAATAAAGATATAACAACGGGGTTAGATACTTTGCAGCGGAGGTTACAAAGGAAGAAACAATCAAGAAAACGAATTCAATGTCGCCCATGGATAGAAAATAAAAGAAGAAAGAAGAAGAGAGAGAAGAGAAGAAGAGAGAGAAGAAAAGAAGATAAACAAAGCTTCTATTCTTCTCTACATACTACTTCTATTTCATTGTTGTCTGTTTGTTTGGGCGGGGGTGTATGTATAGCTGCTATATACTTATATATTATATATATATATATATATATATATATATATATATATATATATATATATATATATATATATATATATATATGTATAGAGATATAGATATAATATATATACGGTATAGGACACAAACATGAGACACACACAGGCATAATACATGTATTTGAATATGTATGAAAGCTTCATACTCTTGCATTTCAGAACAGACTGCACGATATCTATCACGCTGTACGTACAAGAAAGTAGTGGCTATATGCATATTTAGAGGATATTTATTGTTTATTTTCAGATTATTTGCGGTGTATTTACTATTTAATTCATAAAAAGAATTCGAAAATAAAAACAATTCATAAATTTATATGGTTTCTTCAGCTTTCTTCTTCTAGCAGCTGCCCATACACCCGAAAGCCCAGAAACAACACAGTTGTTTTTCTTCATCAAACCAATTATTTTGAATGAAATCAATCAACTACTTCATTTATTTATTATTAATAATAATAATAAATAAATAAATAATAATTATTAAAATAATTCTAATAAAGAAGAAAAAACACCGCCGATATATATACACCTCAACACACACTGCCGCAGTTGAATGTTCAACAAGAAGAGAAGAGAAAATCTGAATCTGAACTCGTCATTCTCTTCTTTTTATGTTTATATATTTTTCTTCTTTTTCTTGTTTTTCTTTTCGATTTGAATTAAGGATAATATAATATAATTCAACTATTTATTTTATCGCATGCAAATTAGAAGATCAGCTCGGTTTCCCGTGCAACTTCGCTGCCAACATCGAACCTCATCATCATCATCGAGAGAAGAAAAGAAGAAAAGAAGAAGAAAATACAAATCTAATCCGCCATTCTTTTTTGATTTTATGAAGAAATATCAATTCTATTAATTGCAGGTTGTAAGAATTTATAAATAATATTATTTTGTAGCTCCTCACTCTCCTTCTCTCTCGTCATCATCACACCATCGCCTCCTCGCAGCAGCCAAAGTTGTAGCCTTCCCTCTTCTAATGAATTTTGAATACAAGAGAAAACTTTATTATTTTCTTTCTCTTGTTGTATTTGTTCTTCTTTATCTATATGCACATTATCATCATTATTATCTTCTTCTTCTTCTTCTTCTTCTTCGCTACTATCTTCGTGTCTATACACCTCAGGGAGAGGCTCAAAGCCACTCCTTCTTACCTCTTCAATCAATTCATTTACATTTTCTACTTCTACTGTACAGCCATCTTCATCTACTACCATCCCAGGTATCCTCCTCCATTTCTTTCTCTTCATGTAAAGACCTGCAGCAGCACCACCTTGTGTCTCTTGCTGCTGCTGCTGCTGGTTGCTGCAGCAACCAAAGAAGAGGCTGCTGCTGTTGCTGCTGTTCTTATTCTTCTTTCTTCTGTTCTTGTTACTTCTCTTAGCTGTCGCATCGTTGCTTCCTACAGCTGCAGCACCACCGCAGCAGCAGCTACTGCTTCCCCCTGCTGCTGCTGCTGCAGATGCGGCCTCTTCTTCCTGCTGCAGCATTTCTTCTTTGTCTTCCTCGTCCTTCTCCGCTTCTTCCGCTGTCTTCTCTTGCTCTTGTACATCTTCACCTACATCTTCTTCTTCTGAAGCAGCAGCAGCAGCAGCTGTTGCAGCAGCAGAAGCAGCAGCAGCAGCAGCAGCAGAAGGGGAAGCCAGCTCTCTAAATTTATCTGCAAGGCTTTTCTGTTCTTCTTCTATTCTGCTGCTAGCATTACTAGCAAGTCGTTCGAGTGTATGTGTCTTCTCTAGTGTCTTCTGTGCTGCTTCGTTGGCTGTATACACCTCATCAATTCTATCTTGTGCTGCTGTTCTTGTTGCTGCTGCTGCAGCCATATCTGCTGTTCTTGCTGCTGCTGCTGCTGTTGTTGCTGCTGTTTGTAAAGATGAAGCAGCAAGAGATAACAGCTCAGCCTCAAATCCTTTATTTGTTTGCTCTCTGTCTCCAACATCATCATCTTCTTCTTCTTTTTCTTCTCTTACCTCTCCTACAGCATTTTCTACATCGTCTCTACCAGCAGCAGCAGCAGCAGCTGTTGCTGCTGCTGCTGCAGCAGCAGCAGCAGCCTGCCTTCTAGCCTCCTTCTCTTTAAGCCGTTCTTCTCTATGGATTGAAGCCAAAGGCTCAGGCAGCTTCACTCTCCCCCCCAATTCCTCGAAGAGCCGAACAGATAAGAGAGAGGTAGCAGCAGCAGCATCAAGAGATTGCAGCACTAACACAGACAAATGCTGCTGCTGCTGCTGTTCTTGTTGTTGCTGCTGCTGCTGTTGCTGCTTCTCATCCCTATCCCCAGTTTCACCTATCGTCCCTACCACCTCCTGCTGCAGCTCCTGCTGCTGCAGCTCCTGCTGCTGCTGCTGCTGCTGCTGCTGCTGCTGCTGCAGCAGCAACGCCTGCTCAGCCCTCTTTCTATGCAGCAGCCTACACCAGTCTCTAATACTGAAGGGCTCGCGCGAATCTTTAAGGATGGGGCGCCTCAGCCACAACACATCTTGCTGTGTAGCTTCAAGCCCTCGTATAAGATCAGCAGTCCTGCTGCTGCTGCAGTAGCAGCTGCTGCTGCAGCTGCTGCTGCTGCTGCACCAGCCGCTGCTGCTGCTGTTGTGGGGTTTCTGCTGTACCAAAACACCGCTCCGACGGTCTACTGCTGCTGCTGCTGCTGCTGTATCTGCTGCTGCTGTATCTGCTGCAGCACCCCCCCAAGGCCAAGCTATCCAGCTCTTAATTTTATCTACAAGAGGCGGCGGTGTGTATGTCCTACAACATATATCTTCTTCTTCTATTTCTAGTAGAGGAGACAGAAGCACTAAACCTGCTAAGGGCACAGGCTTCTGTCGCACTACACGATGTGCTGCACCTATCTCTGCTGCTGCTGCTGCTGCTGCTGTCTCTCCCCCTATCTCATATGCTTCCTCTTCTTCTTCTTTTACTGCTTCCAAAGCACAACCAACAGCAGCAGCAACAGCAGTTGCTGCTGCTGCTGCAGCAGCAGCAGGAGCAGCAGCAGCTCTGCCGTCTACAGAGCCACGATGAGAGGTAGCTGTTGAGGCTGTCGTCGTCTTGTCTACTGTATCTATGAGGAGGAGTTGATGCTGCTTCTGCTGCTGCTGCTTCTGCTGCTGCTGCTGCTGCTGTTGCTGCTGTTGCTGCTGCTGTTTGTCCTGTTCCTGTTCTTCAGCCTTCGCAGCAGCATTACCTGCTGCTACTGCTGCTGCTGCACCAGCAGCAGCAGCTGCTGCAGCAGCAGCAGCAGGCTTCGCAGCAGCAGCAGATGGTGCTGGTCGTCCTAGCAAGGCCTCTCTCGATAGTCTCTCTGCTGCTCTCAAAGCCAGCGTCGCTCCTATGTCTTCCCCACAAATAAATACAGGGAGAGATGTTTCGTTCGCTATTGACTGCAGCAACGTGCAGGCATCTGCTGCTATATCTTCGAAGCTTAGAGACACACACAACGACGACAGACCCCCTCCCCTGCTGCTGCTGCTGCTGCAGCTGGTGCTGCTGCAGCTGCAGCAGCAGGTCTGAATGCCATAGCCTTGTACGTCCATTGCTACTACTGTATAACCCTCCAATACAAATCTCTCTACCCACGATCCGCTATAACTAAGAGCGGGGCCAGCGGCTGTCTCTTCATCTTTGTATGAAGCTGATAGAGTTGTGGGGGCTCTCTCCTCTTCTTTATTTGCTGCTGCTGCTGCTGCTGCTGCTGTTGCTCGTTGTGCTGCTGCTGCTGCTGCTGCTGCTCGTTGTGCTGCTGCTGCTGCTGCTTTCGGTGGCTGTAGCCCCTTCATATCCTCCATACTAAATTCTGATGATAAGAGATAGCTACTTGGCTTGAGAGAAGAAAGTGTGGGGGCGTCAGCTTCTATCTGCTGCTGCTGCTGCTGCTGCAGCAGCAGCAGACTTCCGTCGTCCTTAGAAAGAAGAGAAGACAGGGGAGATATTGCTCCTCCTGCTGCTGCTGCTGCTGCTGCTTCTGCTTCTGCTGCTGCTGCTGTCTTGTGAGAAGACGTCAAGGGTCTGCAACATAATAATGATGGGCGCACTTCCTCCTCCTCACCCCACACCTCATCTCCTTCTTGCTGCTGCTGCTGCTGCTGCTGCTGCTGCAGCTGGGGGAGTGCATCAGCAGCATCTTCTGCTTGTGCTGCTGCTGCTTCTGCTTCTGCTGCTGCTGCTGCTGCTGCTGTGTGAGAGGGTTTGTTTGTAGGGTTGTTTCTTCGGGCGAGCCACTGCTGCAAGCAAGAACTGTGGGGCCCCTGCAGCAGCAATATAACAGCTTTAGGTTTATCTGCCTCCCACGTATAACAAGAGACAGGCATATCTCTGCTTCCTACGAAGCACCAAAGCTTAGGATTACCTAATACATACAAAGGTAGATCGGGAGGAGATAGTTTGAACGCATCACATAAACCTGAAGGCCCTCGAGATACAGGGCGGATGCCATGAGAAGGAGGGGGAGATAGAGAACAGCAACAAAACATCTTCAAGTAATCGGGAGACAGAAGAAAGAGAAATGGTAGTAGGATGATGATGGTGCTCCTGCTGGTGCTGCCGCTGCTGCTGCTGGTGCTGTTGTTGCTGCTGTTGTTGTTGCTGTTGTTGTTGCTGTTGTTGTTGCTGTTGTTGTTGCTGTTGTTGTTGCTGTTGTTGTTTGTCGTTGCTGTTGTTGTTGCTGTTGCTGTTGTTGTTGTTTTGTTGTTGATGATGTTGTTGTTGATGTTTCTGTAGGAAAACAACAAATAATAAATCATAAAATTATACATACATTCGTGTATATACACCGCAACAAATATAAATATACACAGCAGACAAATGTCGGAGGACTGTTGTTCTACTCTATCTGTCGATACAACCCAAATATATAAAATATATAAAATATATTAAATATATGAAATTCAAAGAAATTAACATGAATAGATTCACTAAGTTAGTGTTAAATAGATAAAATAATTAAATAAAAATAGAAAATAAGACATAATAAAGATAGATAATAGATGAAGCAGAGTAGAAACAAACAAAACGATACTAAGCTACCACTGCCTTACAAAGATATTGTTGTATGGGGGTTGGCTTCAGATTCTCTTCTTTAATATCAGCCTCAAAACTTATATTAAATAAAATAATAAAACAATTAAATAAAATAATATATAGAAAGAAAGAAAAACAGAAGAAAAGAAGATATTGTATATATTGACGGTCCTCTAGCTAGCTACTTGATGATGATATAAGAGAAGAGGAAGAAGCCTCAGAAGAAGAGGAGTATATTCAAGAGCGTAAAAGAGAGAAAAAAAACTAAAACAAAAACAAATTAAGTATAAACAAAACCCTCAAATATATTTTAAAGAAAAAAGCAACAAAATAAACAGAAAAAAACTTCATAACCCCTACTCTATGTGGGGCGACACAGAGCCTGAGAGGGTGCGGCGTGTGCGTAGGTGTTGCTTCTTTCAATTGCAGGTATTTCTGAGATATTTTTAATATTTTTTGAGTTTATTTACTTTCATTTATTCAATTAATTCAACAAATTAATTATTTACACAATAAAAACACAAAAAAAGACACCCGCAGACCATCCTCCTGCTCGTTGCACACAAACACACAAACGAGTCACCGGACCAGCGGCTGTGTTGCTTGTTCTTTGAAACTATTTACAAAAAACCCTAAAAATATTATTTTTATATTTATTTTATTAAATATTTTATTATTTAAAAGAAATTTAATTAAAATATAGTCAAATTTACATACAAACAACACATGACCGCCCCCCTTCCTGTTGAGGGCCCCACAGTAGACCAGCAGGACAACCGCCAGGGGTGCTGCTGCTGCTGCTGCTGCTGCTGCTGCTGCTGCTGCTGCTGCTGCAGCAGCAGCAACAGCACTCCCGTTGCTTTTGCTGTTGTTTTTGTAGTTTTTATCGAGTAAATAGTTTGTGAACTGACTCTAATTGCTGCAAGATATACATAGGTAAACACAATAAGGAAGAGGCTGATAGCCTTATACTTGAGGGGGGCTGAGTTCGGTGAGTGTGTGTGTGCGTGTCTATGACGAGGCGTCAACATAAACTATATACATGTACATATATATATATATATATATATATATATATATATATATATATATATATATATATATATATAAATATTTATTTTGTTTATGTTTTAAATTAAATAGACAAAAACTAATATATATATATATATACATATATATATATATATATATATATATATATATATATATATATATATATATATATATATATATATATATATATATGTATATATATATATATATATATATATATATGTATATATATATATACACATATATATATAATAAAATATATATATAATATTAACATATTGTTTCATAAGAAGCCTCCTTCATAGGTAAACAATAGGGTCTACTTGTATCCCAGAATCCCTCATCATCATCATCATCATCTTCTTCTTCTTCATTATTATTATTATCTCTAGAAGAAGAAGAAGACAACTCGCTGTTACTATCTTCTATAGATATGGGGGACAGAGGACCGCCGCCCCCCCTGCCTGTAGAGAAGCAGGGGGGGTATAGGGTTCTTCCAGGCCCCAGGATAGGGCCTCCTCTTCCTTCTTTTATATATTTACGCCAGTCTGTAGCTTCTTCACAGACACAAGTAGAGAAAGATGCTTCAGATGTTCTATGTTTATTTATGTTGGTGTGTGGAGTTGAGGTGTATGTACACCTCGTTTGTAGATTTAGAGTTGTTGGTGAGAATGTGTTTGCTAGAAGAGATACATGCTGCTGTTGTACTGCCGGTTTCTTGTGTTTTTTATGCTGTTTAGTAGAGCCTTTGTTAACAACAATGTGCTGCTGTTGCTGCTGCTGTTTCTGCTGCTGTTTCTGCTGCTGTTTCTGCTGCTGTTGCTGCTGCTGTTTCTGCTGCTGTTTCTGCTGCTGTTTCTGCTGCTGTTTCTGCTGCTGCTGCTGTTGTTGTTCTTGTTGTTCTTGTTGAGAGGAGGGGGGAGAGAGAGGAAGAGAAGCAGGACGCGGATGTTTTATAGTAATAGGAGGCTCAACACCAAGTGCTCTTAGTGCTGCATGTATATCTTTGGCTATATTATTAGTTGTTTGTATATTTCTTATATAATTATGTTGTACTTTCCATTTTAATATTTTCTGTATATATAAAGAAGGAGACGCCATAAAATCTTGGGAATATGGTGTATAGAAATTAAACCAAGCGTCAGTCCCCCACAAATTTTTATTTGTAACTTCAGGAAATTCTTGTATATACACCTCATCCCACTGACACGATAAATCATAAAATGGTGTTGGCCATATATAACATATATCTTCTAAAGATATTAAATCTTTATCTTCTTTATATATTAATATATTTGGGACTCTACCCCAACATCTTATGGCAGCTAATTTTTGTAAAGATGAAGAAGATAATCTTAAAATAGTATTTCTTAAAGATAAATATGATTTTCTTCTTCGAAATAAATATATTATTTCTTTATGTTGAAGATGTTTTTGATTTAATGCGGTCCCTAAACACCTCATTGTATGTTTCGCTGATAGCATATCATTACGATGAAAAACACCTACTTCAGGTTTAGGATAGTGAGAGGCCTCAGAGTTAGTAGTAGTAGAAACCTCAATAGATTTAGTAGAAGAAGATAAACAACGAGGACTTACTCTTATATTTTCTTGAATTGCATCCGATACAGTAACACTCTTATTCAATAATTTCTTGGGTTTCCCTCGTGAACGAATACGAGCTAACATTTCTTCAGGAGATAAACGATTAAGCCATTCTTCTTTCTGCTGTTTTAATTGTAAACTTTCTTTCTCTACTGCTGCTAGCTTCTCTTCAGACCATGGGGGAGAGCGCGTCCTGCGGCGATATCTCATCGGCATCGTTCTTGCAATAACGCGGCGAAAATATGGGGATATGAGGGAGAAAATAGGAGAATTTGGTTTACAAAAAAATAGAAAGTGTATTTTTATTATATATACAAACAAAAAACAGATAAAAATGCATGAATAATTGAAGAAAGGGCTCAGGATACGACGATTCTATCTGCAAGAATATGAGGTATCTCAGGGGGCGGTTGGGGCGACCGAAACTGGGGTAAATCTCGAGGAATCTGCTGTCTTATAAGAATATTTGGAGAATATTAGGAGAAAAATAATTAATACTTCAAACAAAATACAAAAAAAATCATGAGAATACCGCACTATCGCTGTCAAGACTTTCACACAGCTTGTTGGGGGCTCAGCTGAGTGGTCTCGTCTTCCTTGGGGGGATTGTATGAGGGTGTTTCCCCTTCTATGGGGCGAAATAAACATGAAAAGCCAGATAAACCAATAATATACATGTTAAAAATATAAAATGTGTGAAAAGAACAGTAATTAGAAGAAGTTGTCGCTGCTCGGATGCCGCACCAAAGGCGCAGTGGAGGTCGGTGGCGGAGAGGGGTTAGCTGCAGAGGAAAGGTTTTAATTGATGGTTTTCTGTTGTTATTGTTTTTATACTCTGAAATACAATTAAAATAAACATTTAAAATACTTTGGAAACGACTGGAATCATCTTCATCTCCTGCTTCTTTCCTCATGGGATGCAGAATCTGAATTTGCACGATGAAATCGATCGACACGAGGGGAAGAGCAGCGAAACTCACCGATCATCAATATCATTTTAAATATATTTTTAATACATTTTAAATCATTTTACATCTTTTCAGTCATAATCCAAGAAGGAAACTGCCGCATAGGATGCTATCAATGCATGATTCATAGTGTTTCCAGCTTTTGAACGAATGCCATGTGGTGCCATGTTCAACAAAGAAATATTTGATTGTGTGGTGATATGTGAAGATATAAACATAAATAAAAACTCTTAAGAAACCGAAAGCTTCTATCTTCTCAGAAGTTGAACGCTAACAACCTGAACAGCATTGGCTGTACACCTCAAACTCTACTTCCCTACAAATGATAATTACAAACTTCTGTGTACTTTTCCTAGTTTCTGCGTCACCAGCCAGAAACGGCAGACATCTAACGAGGTGGGATCTCCTGAATACGGGGTTTGAAAGAACGCTCAGATATTCTCTACTTTTCTCTCCTTCAAATTAGTATACAAGACTAACACACACACGACTACTAACGAATAGGGAGTTACCTACACCTTTTCTACTACTACTACTTGTACTAGCTCGATTTCTCTACAAAATGTTAAATACTAAATAAACCAAACCATTCATAACTATGAACTCAAATATCTATTTCTACCTGAATTTCCCGAAGACGCTACATGTATGAAGGGACAAAAAGAAGAAAAAGGCTAATAATAAATAATAATTGTCTATGAGTTTAATAAAAAGCATATTCCAAATAAATAAATAAATAAATAAATCAATAAATAAATCGATAAATCAATAAATAAATCAATAAATAAATCAATAAATCAATAAATAAATCATATAGCTAAATCGATGGGGGCAATCATCTCCCAATATCTAAATCGAATCGAACAGGCCAAAGAGAAAACCCCAAAGAATGAAACAGACAGGGCGTATACTAAATACAAGGTATATACATACACCGCAGAAATCGCTGAACTTCTTCGCTCAGCTAGCCCCTCATCCCTGCGACCTCAAGTGCCGTCAAATCAATATTATTTGTTTGGTTTAAACCAACAAAAAGGCGCCTACGATCATAGATAGCGCCAGCCTCGAGCTGTGTTGCAATATCGTATAAATAAATACTAAACAGCTCGCACATATCGTATGGCTACAAGTATCCAAGCAAGTACAAAAAGACCATATAGACGCAAAATATATTTCTCTAAAACATAGGAAAACTGCATCAGGCCTTTCATTGATAGCACATCGACAAGAAGAAAACCAAAGCCGTTTTCGCGTTTGGTGTACACAGTGCTTGTGTGTTTATCTATTAGTAGTGTTTTTATTATATCGATTAGGCAAACACCAGCAGCAAAAAACACAGCTACTTAATACTCCCCGAGCGACCGCAAGACAACTTCTCTCAATGGTGCAGACAAATTCTCTGCCTTCATCAATCGGAGTTGCTGTCGCATCAGGTTCTGTCTGTTCGCCGTGTAGTCTCTCCAGCTGCTGAAGTACTTAGCTATAGAGGCTGCTAAGCTACTGTTAAATTTATCTACCTGCGCCAAACATATCAACAAACAACACACACCACACAACAATGGACAGTCTAAATAAACCCTAAAACCTTGAACAAGGGAGGAACAGCCCATTAAGAAGAAAACAACAGCAACAACAGCAGCAGGAGCAGCAGCAACACACCTTCAAGATCGCTTCAGTCATCATCCTGTATCCCTTTCCATCACTGCGATGGAAATGCTTCTCGTTTATTTCTGCAAGAACCCCAAAGACAGCGCGGAATCTGTCGGGGTTCTCGTAAGAAAACTCAGGGTGTTGCAGTAGCAACTCCACCCTCTCTAGCAGGTCAGGCAAATCGGACCCTGCCTGGAGGCGGAACCACTGGTCCATCAACTGAGGGTTGCCTGAAGACAAGACCACACAGCAACAACAGCAGCAAATAGGCAGCAGAAACTGCAGCAGAAACTGCAGCAGAAGCAGCACCAAGAGCTGCAGGTAGTTATGTGTTAGCTCTTACCCTGTGCTTCCTCATAGAAAGCGTCGAAAGCCATTTCTCTCTCTGATCTTTGCATATGAGACAGACACTGGAGAGCGCTGTACTTGTCAGACATACACCTGGCGTCAACGTAGTGGTCATAGGCGAGTTTCGCTGCCTCCGCATCTCTGGTGCTGCAGAGATAGCCGAGGAGTTCATTCCTCAGGCGTCTTCTACTTATGTTTTCCTGATCGAACAACTCAATGCCACCGACTCTCAACCTCTTATACTGTGAAAGCATTGTAGTCTTGAGAGCCGCAACCAAATCCAACTGCACTGAGCGACGCGCCGCATGCACTCCCTCAGGATCTATCAGCTTAGCATAGGGACCGAGCTCGGGGGCATCAGGAAGACGCAGAGTGAGGGCCTGAAAAGCATCAGGACAAAAAAATTGATAAATACGTATATACAAGAAAGACCCTAAACCCAGAAGGAAAGCTGTTGTTTGCTGCGAGTTGTTTAGGGTTTAGGGTTTAGGACTGGTTTCTCACCTTGACGGCATTGTCTGTCTTTGAGTCTACCAGTTCTGCCTCGAAGGCCTTAAGGAAACCTTTATCTAGAGGAGGAAGCGTCAAGCCTCTGCTAGCATAGGGCACCCTCGATACGATGATCTTTCTAGCATACGCTTGACCAGCTCTCCATCTGTTTACAGGATCCGTATCGTAAGTCATTAAAAAGGATAAATCAACAAGAGACTGCTCATACAGCAGATCAGCGGGAGCAGAAAACCCGCGAAGCACCGAAGGCGCGCAATCTTCTCGGACGCCGCTGAAGCGGAATGTCTGCGTGCGCTGCGTCATCAGCACAACCTGCAGAATCAAACAAACAAACCCAAAAAAACAAGTAGATATAAAATCAAACAGAAATAAAACTACTCTCCTACAGAGCGAAACCGTACAGAAACAGCTGAATAAACGAGCACGAGCTACAAGAGCTACTATCTAAGGAGGGTAGAGAGGCGTATGCGTATGGAGCTGCTAGCATGCAGCATTCGATATATCAATCTTGCTTGGGTTTGAGGTGTATGCACACCTGAGTGGGTGGGTTGAGGACGTCCGTCTTGCTCCGTCTGCCGATAAGGCCAACAGAAACAGGGAACGCCAGCGGCTGCTTGGCTGGCTGACCAGTAATCGTTGCGGGTATCTGCTCCAGAGTAACTGTGAAGGTTCTCATGAAGCCATCGAAGTTAACCTTAGTAACCCGAACCTTAGGAATACCGCTCTGATGAGTATACACACAAACCAACCACAGATAGAAAACCCTAAACCCTAGAATACCCTAGACAGGTACAGATATAAAGGATCCTCTAGTCTGCCACAAACCCTAAACCCTAAACCCTAAACCTTTGCTGGAGAGCGTACCTGTTGGTACCACAAGTCGAAGATGGAGAGATCTGTATCGCTTGCCTCGGACATGGTTGCCGTGAATTCTTCTGATGTGACTGCCACTCCATCATATCTTCTGAAGAACATATCCATCCCCCTCCTAAAGTTGTCAGGTCCCATAACCGTGCGATACCTGAGACAGAGAAACACACAACACGCACTCATCAACCCGTCAAACCCTAGCTAGAAAAGCTAAACCCTAAACCCTAAAGCCAAGCTAGCCGTCTTGACATACATGTTTATCACTTCGGATCCCTTCCAGTATACACCCCTGCTGTACAAGTTATCGACATTGTCATAGCTATCCGGACGAAGGGGAGTTGAGAGAGGGCTTAGATCTTCTCTAAACTGCAAAGTAATCATTCGCTTCGCGTCTTCAATGCGGTGAGCATCAGCAGATCCCCAGCTGCTGCGGAAGAGCTGCTCACGGAAGGTTGTAAGCCCCTCCTTCAGCCACAACTCGCTCCAGTCTCTGAACCCACAGCAGCAGATACTCTCATAACTTGCATATACACTCCAGATTGTTGCATGCATCGTGTACATATATATTCAGAAACGAGCAAATAATACTCACCTAATCGTCACGCGGTTTCCTGTCCAGTTGTGGAAGTATTCATGAGAGACTGAGGCAACCGTGGAGGTGAACTCGAGATCTGAACACAAGAACAAAACATCATCATCCATCTGCATCGAGATAAACAGAAAATGCAAGTAGCAAGTAGCAGCTCCTACGGACTACAGGCAGCTGCTGATGCTTCTGCTGATGAGTTGGAGTGAGACAGGCGTGTAAGTCGCTCACCAGTGCTGATCTTGGGGTCGGTGAGCAATGAACGGCAGTTGAAGATCAGGAGGCCTTTGTTTTCCATGGCGCCGCCGTTGAAGTCGTTGACGCAGACAACATTGAGTGTATCGAGATCGTATTCGCGACCGAATTCCTTCTCATCCCACTTCATACTCTCTTGCAAAATCACCTTCGCGTACTCCAGATAACCCACAGATTGAGGAGGGCTGTACAGCTGAATGCTCACGTCCCGCCCACTCTGTTCACAAACACAAACGCACACATTCACAAGCCGAAATGCACTAAACCCTAAACCGTAATCCCTAGACAGACACCGGAGACAGACTATCTTAAAAGAGAAATACGTGACTTCTCGAACAAAAGCAAACAATATGCAAAAGAAGGAATATCAGCTTGTCATTCCACATAGATGGAGAACCCACCATTGTGCGGAACCTGCTGCCTATGGAGCCGAAGTCTCCGGCGACGATCGCAAATAGGTATGTTGATTTGGGGAAAGGATCTTCATAAAGAGCAAAGTGGCGCTCAGGGTGGCCACTGATAGGACCTTCAGCAACTTTGTTTCCGTTGCTCAGCAGCACAGGATACTTCTTCTTGTCTGCCTCAAGGCGGACCTGCACATACACCCCAAGGAATCAGAGAACAGCGCAGTCATGAAATCACCAATATCTCGTGAATTCATGAATGATATTCTTCCAAACTTTGTCAAATATAAGCAAATTCCTTTTTCTATTTAAACAAAGCTGCTTACCAAGTAGCGACTCAGCGAATCGGGGCGATCGTAGCCGTACATGATCCTGCGGTATCCCTCTGGTTCGCACTGCGTGACGAGCACGCCATCAGACCAGTAAAGACCGGAAAGCTGCAGGTTTTCCTTTGGATTAATTTTCACGCTGATGGTTAAGAAAAACCTTTTGCCTGATTCTTTCGGCAGGATGGCCTTGGGCAGCTTCAGGTTCCCCCCCTCCACCAGGGAGTAACCGTTTATTGGATCGTTTTCCAGCGGTGTGTCGTCGAGGGCTACGGACTGCAGATTCAAATCCTCTCCGTCAAGAATCAAATCCTCAGGCTCCGTGCCTTCCCTTCGGCGCACACGAAGATGTGATAGAACCTGAAAAGCCCCAGCAGCAGACCACCACACATACCCAAGATGTTCGATACCGCAGGCTCAGAGACCAAATCTGTTGTTGTAAAGCGAGCGGGTAGGACACATCAGATGTATGCACGTCTATGGGCATGCACATATATTGCCTGTTATATATATATATACTATATATATATACTATATATATACTATTTATAGTGAGGCTGCTTGTTGCTTACCTCTGTTTCATCTTCATCTAGCTTGAAAGTCAACTCCACCGCATCAATATCATATACCGGCGCCTTGTATTGCTTGCGATTGAACCCTGTCTCTCTCCTCACAGCAACAGCTCTCTCCTGTGGCTGTTCTTCCTCTACTTTGCCCCTGCTGTTAGCTGCAGCAGCATGAGCTCCACCCACATGAGGAAGCTGCTGCAGAAGAGACCCCCAGAGAGAGGCCGGCGAGGCAGCATCAGCATCGTTCAAGACAGCTGGTTGTTGACGCCAAGAGGGGGAGGAAAAGAGAGAAGACAGCAACAGAGGAGGGTCTGTTGAGACTGCATGGCTTTGAACGCCTGAGACACACAAGACAAGAAAAAAAGAAACGGGAGTCAAGATACAGAAAAAAAAAATTTAAAACATTGAGACCCCCTGACGACTGACTGAAACTAGCGAGTCCTCCACTTCCTGTGTCTGGTACAGTTAAATGTTTTATTAATTATATTTATTTGAGTTAAACCCCAAGACAGAACAGAAACCCTCCCCCCTACAGGTCAGAGCCTCAAGGCCTCACCTTGCAGACCTTGAACAAATACCGCGCCCAGCGAGGCGACGGCTCCGAAAAAACGCATATGCATGCTTTTAAATATAAATTAAAGACAAATAAAAGACAAAAAAAAGAAATGATGTCAAGAATAACACAAAATATCACAGGTTACCGCTGGTCTTGATGGCTGTCGGCGGTTGGGAGGCTGGCGGAGTTGCTGTGGGGCTCGGCGTCGCAGCAGCACCCGGGTGCAAACAGGACTCCAGCAGAAATCTTATAAAATGTATTTTTGATAAAATTTAAATAATAACTTTTATATTTTCCTCAAATAATTCAAAATAATGCCGCTATACAACAGATTGGAGGCACAAGCCGCTCGATCTACGGGTGCCGCTCTGGTGAGATCAGCCAGAACAGACCAGCTCACAACCGGCGTCTACGTAAGCTCTTTTTAATTTAATACAGCATCAAATAAATAAAATTAATATAATATAATTAGTTTATTTTAACAATTGATTGTATTATATCTACTAAATGATAATCAAAATACGCTCTAGACTGAAGCAGCTAGAACTTACTAGTCGGCGGCAGCAATACGTTCGGTGTGTTTAAGCCGTCGAGGGCCCTAGACGTAAATCTTTGAGTCTCTTGACCTTCAATATACTTAAAATAGTTTAGGAAAGAGCTGCAAACAGCAGCATTTCTCTTCCTTTCCTCTCTTTGTATCTCTTAGATACACGAGGGGTTGGTGCGACACGGGCCGGCCTGTCTATGTGCTGCAGCGGCGCACCTTGCTGCTGCTGCTGCGGGAATTAAAGCCTCCCCCTGCTGCTGCAGCCTCTAAAGAATATTTTGCTGCTTCTCTGTCTCTCCATACAATTGTAAAAGACATACATCTACATATCCTGAACACCCAGCCTTCAGACAGACACAAGAAACACAATGAGAGGAGTCAGGTCACACCAGGCAAGAGCCTCATTCTCTCTGTCATTGCAGCTATTATTTCTGTTGTTGTTTGTTGTCTGCACCTAAAATATAAAATTAGCTGTCGTTTTGAGTGTTTAAGTGTTTGTACCTGAAGCTTAGGACGCATGCAGTGAGGTGTACCTGAAGTGTATTGTGTGTGTTTGGGGCTGTCTCTCTGCAGCTAGAGCAGCAGAAAAATGTTGAGAGACGCAGTTAAAATATATTTAACTGTGTCTATTCTCTTACCTCATCGTTAGTATTGGTCCTAGCCCTCCGCCAGGCCCGGCGGAGGGGGGAGGGGGGTCGGGGGGGAGGGGGGTAGACAGACAGCAGGTGCTGAGTGTTGTGTATTGTTGACTGTTTGTTTATATTTAGTATATCAACTCTATTTGTACTAATCTAGCTATCTAAAGCCCTCCTTCAAAGGTAGAGAAAGCAACAACATAAGTAGACAGCGTGAGAGTGTATGGGGCGCTGCTGCTTAATGTTCTAACTCTCGTGAAGGAGAAACAGAAAAAATATATAAAATTAGGATTTGTGAGGCTTATAATAGACAGCAGCAACAAATTGAGGTGTATGTACACCTGAAATAAGACATGGGGGGCTGTTCTGTGTATAGGAGAGATGTTTTGAGGTCTCAAGTAGCAGGGAGTTAGAAAATAAGAGAAGGTATTACTAAATTATATTTGAGAGGTTTTAATCTAAGTAAAATAAACAAATAAATATTATAAAAAGAAATATACTTGTAGAAATAAATCAATGAAAAGTAGAAGGAGATTAGACGCTGTCTTTACAACAGCACCAGATATTCCCTGTGTCTGTCTTGAGGTGTACGTACACCTCAAATAACTTGCTCTACCCCCTAAGACACCAGCTAGACAGCTACCTAGCTAGCTAGCTAGGTAGCTAGCTAGGTATTTTGTGCTGTTTTTGTTTAAATATAGCTGCTATCTGAAGCAGAAGATACGGGGGAGGAGAGAGAAAGAGAGAGAGAGAGAGAGACAGGAAGAGAGAGAGACAGATAAGACACATTGTCTGTCTTTGTCTCTATCTCTGTCTCTCAATTTTTATTTTCTTAGTTTAATTGTTCTTCTTCTCTTGTCTTTCTTTATCACAGATTTCAGGGACTGCAGACAC